>CM070826.1:1558439-1603439 GCA_036326025.1 Chrosomus eos
ATATTTGCATATTTCCCATATTAGCATATTTCCCATAGTAGCATATTTCTTATATTTGCATATTTCCCATATTAGCATATTTCCCATAGTAGCATATTTCTTATATTTGCATATTTCCCATATTAGCATATTTCCCATAGTAGCACATTTCCCGTATTAGCATATTTCCCGTATTAGCATATTTCCAATATTATCACATTTCCCATATTAGCATATTTCCCATATTAGCACATTTCCCATATTAGCATATTTCTCATATTAGCATATTTCCCATATTAGCACATTTCCCATATTAACATTTCCCATATTAGCACATTTCCCATATTAACATTTCCCATATTAGCATATTTCTCATATTAGCATATTTCTCATATTAGCATATTTCCCATATTAGCACATTTCCCATATTAACATTTCCCATATTAGCATATTTCTCATATTAGCATATTTCCCATACTAGCACATTTCCCATATTAAAGCAGAATTCGGCAACATCTAGTCTTCTTCGCATGATTTTCCCTTTTGTTGTCGCATGTTTTCCCCACGAGCTCCCCCTACAGCTGTGGGCCGTATATTTCACAACACTATCGTAAAAAAAAAACTCACTTGCGGCACCCTTCTCCCCGATCTACCGCTGCTCATGTGCATTTGTTATTATCAGAGCCGGCCAACTTTACTTGCGGAGCTGTCTACCGAGGTGGGTAATACATCATACACATTATCATAGAACATTGACATGTACATTTTGTATTCTGTTATCAACCCGTAAAGCAGTTCGTGTTTCTCGCTCGTTCTCATTCTCGTCTCGCTTCTCACGAGACTTCCTATTTTCATTTTGCCGGGACGGTAGTCTGCATGTTGCAAGGTTGGTTTTCCGCCTGGGAACGCTGGGGGGAGCTAGGAAAGTCACCAATATCACCAGAACAGGTTGTTTAACCATCCAAATGATTTCTAGACAGCTTTATTAAGTTAAAAAAGTTACCAAGTTCTGCTTTAACATTTCCCATATTAGCACATTTCCCATATCAGCATATTTCCCATATCAACATATTTCCCATATTAGCATATTTCCCATATTAGCACATTTCCCGTATTAGCATATTTCCCATATTAGCATATTTCCCGTATTAACATATTTCCTGTATTAACATATTTACCCTATTAGCATATTTCCTGTATTAGCTTATTTCCCGTATTAACATATTTCCCGTATTAACATATTTCCTGTATTAGAACATTTCCCGTATTAGCATATTTCCCGTATTAGCATATTTCCCATAGTAGCACATTTCCCATATTAGCATATTTCCCGTATTAGCATATTTTCAATATTATCACATTTCCCATATTAGCATATTTCCCATATTAGCATATTTCCCATATTAACACATTTCCATATATTAGCATATTTCTCATATTAGCATATTTCCCATATTAGCACATTTCCCATATTAACATTTCCCATATTAGCACATTTCCCATATCAGCATATTTCCCATATTAGCATATTTCCCATATTAGCACATTTCCCGTATTAGCATATTTCCCATATTAGCATATTTCCCGTATTAACATATTTCCTGTATTAGCATATTTCTCGTATTAACATATTTACCCTCTTAGCATATTTCCCGTATTAGCTTATTTCCCGTATTAACATATTTCCCGTATTAGCACATTTTCTGTATTAGAACATTTCCCGTATTAGCATATTTCCCGTATTAGCATATTTCCCGTATTAGCATATTTCCCGTATTAGCATATTTCCGTATTAGCAATTTACCGTATTAGCATATTTCCATATTAGCAATTTCCCGTATTAACTATTTCCATATTAGCACATTTACCCATATTAGCACATTTACCATATTAGCATATTTCCCATATTAGCATATTTCCCGTATTAGCACATTTCCCATATTAGCATATTTCCCATATCAGCATATTTCCCTATTAGCATATTTCCCGTATTAGCACATTTCCCTATTAGCATATTTACCCTATTAGCATATTTCCCGTATTAGCATATTTCCCGTATTAACATATTTCCTTATTAACATTTACCGTATTAGAATTTCTCGTATTAGCATATTTCCTGTATTAGAATTTCCCGTATTAGCATATTTCCCGTATTAGCATATTTTCTTCCCCGTATTAGCATATTTCCAATATTAGCACATTTCCAATATTAGCATATTTCTCAAATTAGCATATTTCCCATATTAGCATATTTCCGCCCTCATCAATGTGTATACTGTAAAAAGGGTTGCTATTTTACACAACCATTGACAAATTTTAACCAAAATATGTTCCAAACTTTACATGAAGATCCTAAAGAATCCACCAACTAAATCCCAAACAATCGCTCACCTGGAAAGTGTCGTTCCACACGGCGCAGACGTTCCCCAGACCGAAGCTCACGACGACGAGACACTCGTTCCTCTGCGTATGAACCGTCTGAACGCTGAGGGATGCTCGTACGGAAGAGCGCACACATCCCGCGGGAATCCGTCCTCAAAGCCAACCAGTTGTTTGGTGCTGGTGGCCGCCAGAACACGTGACTTAAACGACCCGCCGTCTTCCTCCGCGGAGAGAACCATCATGCACTGCACCACAGACACGTAAGCGTTCGGCACGAAACATGCGGCGTCGCGGCATTCGTCGTCTTCGATGAAATAAAGTGTGTTTTTCACACCAGACGCGTCTTTCGTAGTGCCTTGAATCGCTAGTTTTCTTTTACGAAGAGGAAGTTCGCCAACAAAGTTGATCGATTGGAAGGGAATCGGGACTTCTTTTACGCCGCCGCTCTGCGAAGTCGCATAGAAAACTGAGTTTTCATGACTCCAAATCAACGTGGGACCCTGCAATATTGAAACATGCTCTCTAATCTGGTACGGTAACGCGAACTCAACATGAAGCTTTCCTTCGTTTGAAGCGCACACAGAGTAAAGCATGTATTTAAAAGCTGATGTCCTTTTCCTGCATATTTCCAGTAAAACACAAGGAGCTTTTTGCCTCAGTTGCACATCAATGCAGAAGCGCAGTGAACGACGCGCGTCTCTGAAGAGCTTTCTTTGTGTATCGCGTGTGTGTTACTGTCCGTAACGGAGAAGCTTCGCAAGGTTTGGTCGAAGGAAAGATGGAGGAGAGAAACTTCTGAGCCTTTGCGATGATCTCGGGGCTTCGAGCTTAAACTCTTGCACTGGAACGCTAGCACTTCTCCTCCGAGCGAGAGCATCGAGACGAGCCGATCCGCTGCCATCGTCTCGTCAGTCGAAACGCCACTCGCAAAGAAAAGCTGGAGGAATAAGAAGAGAAAACACACTTAAAACTTTAACAAGGAAAACATTAGGAAATGCATTGCAACATTTATATATGTAGATCGCCTGATATCAGTGTTGGGTGTAACTAATTACTAAGTAATTAATTACTGTAATTTAATTACTTTTCCCTTGAAAAAGTAAAGGGATTTCTCATAATTTTTCTGTAATTTAATTACAGTTACTTCTGATGGTAATATACTGTATCTGATCTCGTCTGCATTTTATGAGGCGTCTAAATCTTACGACCACAATTCGTGCGAATTATCCATCTTGTAAATTAAGTATGAAATGTCATGAGATCAGACTGGTATTAACTAGAACAATTCTATATAAAAAAATAATAGGTTTAACATCAAAATGTATTGTCTGTTGTTAAAAAGTATGTTTTTATAATGTAACCTTCCCCCTTTAAATGGTTTGGTCAGTTTCAGGATAATTCATGCAATTTTATAGTATTTATTTGAAAGAATTAAAAGTTTCATGTCTATTCTTGTATTATTCAGCTGGTTGAGGTTGATATGGGATTTAGAAAGTAATTAAAAGTGATAAAATACTTTTTTAGAGAGAGTAATTAGTACAGTAATCTAATTACACTGTTGAAGAGGTAATTAGTAGTTACTTTTTTAGAGTAACTTACCCAACACTGCCCGATATTAGCAAACCAAAGATTATTCAGACACCAGATATAATATTTTATGTTTTCACTGTGCAGGACACTATAGTTCATTATGTAAGTGAGGAGAGCAAAATAAAGTAAACTGAGATATTATACACAAATATTCTTCATTTAGTGTAAAATTTATTAAAATTTGGGACCAAAAATGATTCCGACACTTTGAGCTGATCATGTTTGCTGAAGTGTTTTTCTTTAATAACTAATGCTCTTTTACACACAGACTGAACAACATGATAGATATTCAACATCATTCATTTGTGAGACAAAACCAGTGAAATATAAACTGATTTCTTGTCATATTTTATTACCATTTTCTAAAATATAGTGAATAAACTGTGATAATGTGAGAAATGTTGGAGGTGTCTGAATAAATTTTGGTTTGACTGTGTTTTTATTTAATGTTATCGTTATCGGTTCGATAAGAAAATTTGTCTGATATATTAAAGCTGATAATTAATGTATTATTTAATGTATTATTTCCTTCAGCTGAGACACTTCAGATTCACACAGTTGATCAACATTAATATTTTTAATTTCTTGAAATATGATTGGAATCTCTTTAAAAAGGAAAATAAATACAGTTCAGTCTGTCATATCGGCTACATAAAGTTATAATGAGACGTGGCTTTTAATGGTGAGACTTTTGTTTTTGTAATCAGGCTCTCAAAAATTATATAAAAATTTGGATTTAAATTTATCGGCCAATATATCGGTTATCAGCTTTCAAATATAAAGAATTATCGGTATCGGCCAATATTTTCAATTATTTAAAAATCTTGAAAGGAGTTCATGTGAAGCTCACTGTTTTTATGTTGAGTATCATATTTGATATCAGGCTTTTAGGGTTTTTTTTTTTTTTAAAAATGCAATTTGCTGCAGATCCTGATATTTATATGAAATTCTGATGCTTGTAATCTAAAACAATGAGATCTTTAAAAACAGTATAGCATAAAACGCATATAATATCAATATCTGCCAATAATATGTCAAAGCTCTGTAGTTTTAAAACATATAATGGAGTGCAATACAATGACGAACAATACACATAAGAGACTTTAAAATTTGACATATTGAAAATAGAAAAAATATAGAATATTTGACATACTAAATAGCACTATTAAGCTAGTTAATAGTGTTTAATATACATGGTTTCTACATAAATTGTGTAAATTAGTCTTAATTAGTTTGTAACTGATTTACAGTTAAATTGTGCCTTTAATGTTAATAATGAAGCCCATTTCCGCAACATAAGAAAATAAAATCATAATTATAACATAGAAAGTCGAAATTAGACATACAGTACCAAGTCAAAATTATGGCGTAAAAAGTTTTAATTATGACTACTATGTCGTAATTTCTACTTTTCATCTCATAATTGACTTTAGTATGTCATAATTTCGACTTTCCATGTTATAAATGTGGCTAAGTATGTCAAAATTTCGACTTTTCATCTCATATCGACTTATAAAGTGACAATTTCGACTTTCGATCTATTGAATATGACTTAGTATGTCAAATTTTAACTTTCGATGTTATAAAAAAGGCTTAGTATGTCAATTTCGACTTTCTGTGTCATAAATATGACGGAGTATGTAATAACTTCGACTTTTCATCTCAAATTGACTTAGAGCATGTCATAATTTCTATGTTATGAATGACTAGTATGCAATTTCGCCTTTCATCTCATAATTGACTAGAATGTCACTAATTTCTTTTTGTGTATATTAATTCGTTTACCCAAAAATTTATAGTGCATTATTACTTTTTGTCTAATTTGGTCAAAATGGGCTTCCATGTGATATGATACACTATTAAATCCCGGAAATAATATACCGGTAAGACAAAACTGTTTTCATACTGTACCTCTGCATGACTTTCACACACTGTTTACGCTGGAATTAAAATGTGTGTGTATTATCTTCTCTTCCTCAAAGTGCGCGCGTATTTGTAGCACGTCACGTTTTCCGGGTATTTTTTAAAGAAACAGTGCCACAGTTCAATCACCGTTTCACAAATAAGTGATGTTGTCATAGGCTTTTACTGTTTTTAGATTGAGCACATGATGCAATCACTTGCCTTTAAATGCCAGAGAACATCAGAGGAACTTTATCTTGCTGCAAATGCCTGTTCAAAGGTTAGTTTGACATTTCCGAACCAACATGGCGTCACCCAGCGTCCAGTTTCATACAGTCCGCGGTCTATTCCACTGAAGACCAGGCCACTGCTGACTGACAGTGCGCACCATCATGGCGGAGGCAGGACAGACGGAATCAGAGCAGGTAACCAGACAGCTAAACAAAACAAGCATTTCGCGATTTATTCTCATCTGAAACGGATTTATTAATAATATTTCGCTCTCTCCAAAAGGACATCGAGAACAAGATCGAAGAAACACGACAGAGGTTTAAAAGCGAGTATGTTGAGGGTGAGTTAGCAGCAGTACGCTAAGTTCTCAGTCTTCACAATAACATTCATCACAAAAGTCTTGATCTTATAATTGGTTATTAATTCAGATATTAAATATGAAAAAGTATCCACAATGACATTTGGGACTTATGAGGATCACGTGTCATCCATTATAAGAGCAGATGTTTAATATTTGATATCACAGCTGTTGGATTCAACTGTCAGTCAGAAGTGAAAATTCATGTTTTAATCATATTGTTGATTTTTGTTTTGCTGTTATAAAAGTAGAAAAAGTAGCAATACATGAAAAAAGTCTTACAGTCTTTGCATATATATTGTTTTATGAAATTTCCTGGGATGAAACCATACTCATGTACGCTTTAAAACATTTCCTTGTAGTTTTATAACCAGGTTAACTTGTAGTGTGCAGTGTCAGTGTAGTGTGTTTAAAATAAGTTATTGCTGTGATGCAAAGCTACATTTTGAAGTATATTAAAAAAGAGAAATTGTAATAATATTTCACAATGTTACTGTTTTTTTTTCTGTATTTTTTTGATCAAATAAATGCAGGCTTGATGAGCATAAGAGACATCTTTCAAAAACATTAAAAATAGTAATGTTTCCAAACTTTTGACTGGTGCTGTATGTGTGTGTAAAATAAATAGCCAAAAGACTGATATGAAAATATTGTCCGATACCAATAATTCTTTATATTTGAAAGCCGATATCCGATATATTGGCCGATAAATCTAAATCCAAATTTTTATATACATTTTGAGTGCCTGATTACAAAAACAAAAGTCGCACCATTAAAATCTAATCTCCGAAGCACACAATTATAATCATGTTTTCATTATAATTCTATGAGCGATATGACAGGCACTGTATTTTCTTCAAGTGATTCCAATCATATTCAACGTCAACATCATGTTGAACAACAGTGTGAATCTGAAGAGTCTAAGCTGAAGGAAATATTACATCAGCTTTAAGATATCAGGAAAATTTTGTTTTTGGGCCGTTAACAATATTAAAAAACAACATATATATTGGCCGATACTGATATGGTGCATACCGAAAATTATATAAATGCATAACACAGATTTATGCTGGTCTGTGTATACATTTACTTCAACTACCGTAATTAAATAAAATAGGCAGCTAATTGAAACCCTGCACTGCTTTCTGTAACTCGATCTCAGAGTCCCAGGATAAATATGACGGCAGAGACGTGGAGAAGCTTCTGCGAGACGATGCTCTGGTGGAAGGATACCTCACGTGGAGACACTTCGTCGTGGACGACACCTTAAAGATGATCGACGAGAGCTTCCAGTGGAGGAGAGAGTTTCAGCTCAACGGTGTGTGTGTGTGTGTGTGTGTGTGTGAGAGGCTTTTTCACAGAAACAGTTGAAATGAGGAAGTTACTCACATGCTCGACAGTTCCTGTTGCGTGAATCTCGTGAAGAACAAACACGTCGTGGCCACATTTACCAAAAAGAAAATTCAACATATTCTCAGACTAATGCAAACTTCTGCTGTGTGAAATTATTTTAATACAGTTTCCAACCCCATAAAACTGTCTGAAATAGGTCATAATTTTGACTATGTTATAAATGAGAGACGAAAAGTCAAAATTGACATACTTTGTATGTACATCTTTCTGTTACAAATGACTTAGTATGTCCTAATTTAGACTTTGTTAAAAATATTAGAAAGTCAAAATTATGACATACTATGCTAAAAATATGACTTAGTCTGTCATAATTTCGACCTTGGTATTAATATGACTCACTATGTCATAATTTTGACTTTCCATCTCATAATTGACTATTTATAACATAGAAAGATGAAATTATGACATATTTAGTAGTATGTCACGTAACTTGTCCAAACACGTCCTGGCCACATTTACCAAAAAGAAAATTTAACTTATTTTAGGACTATTGTGATCTTTTGCTGTGTGAAATTATTTTAATGACAGTTTCCAACCCCATAAAACTGTCTGAAATGTGTCATAATTTTGACTTTCTATATTATAAATATTGAGTCAGTTATGAGATAAAGTCGTAATTGACATACTTAGTATGTACATCTCTGTTATAAATGACTTATTTTTAACAAAGTACAAATTGACATACTATGACTTAAAAAGTCAAAATGAGGACATAACTATGCTAAAAATATGCCTTAGTATGTCATAATTTTGACTTTTCATCACATAATTTACATTATTTATAACATAGAAAGATGAAATTATGACATATTTATTAGTATGTCACGTAACTTGTCCAAACACGTCCTGGCCACATTTACCAAAAAGAAAATTTAACTTATTTTTAGACTAATACGATCTTTTGCTGTGTGAAATTATTTTAATGACAGTTTCCAACCCCATAAAAACTATCAGTGAAAGCATTTATTAACCATTTTATTAACAGTATTTTAGTATTTTCCTTTTGATCCCAATGACAACATGAGTTGGTTATGAATGAATAGTGATTATATGCTTCGTGTGTTTAACATGTATAGAGATTTACAGAATGACAGTGGGATCAGAACTCTTTTGTGCTCCTGAGAATCAGTTCCCTATAGTTAGCCTTCTAATAAAGCGGTTTGTTGTATGTAGTGTGAGACACAATCCTCTTCTTGTCTGTCTCTCGTCTTTAAATCCCTCAGTGTGGTAATTCAGTCATTCCAGCTGATTGTGTGCCTTTCATTGCCAAACCGAATCAGCCCGTGTTGATTTGCTCTGATCAGATGTTGAGTGAAACTGATAGTGTGGACTGGAGATGAGATGTGCTGAATGAATGGTATGTTGTGTTGTTGTTCCTGTAGATCTGGTGGAGAGCAGTATTCCCCGCTGGATGTTCGAGAGCGGGGCGGTTTATCTTCACGGATACGACAGAGAAGGGAACAAACTCTGTAGGTGGAGCTTATCCTCTTCTGTGTGTTAGAAACACCGCTCTCACTGAGATAAAACCTGCTTTCACAAGTTCAGTGGAAAACCTTGTGGAAATCATGCCTTAATTACTTGAGTATTGATATTTTTTTTACTGATTTACTTAATTTTGAATCTACTTGACTACAAAAACATAAAACTTATGTAATATATATATAAATTTATTTATTTATTTTCCCTTAAAGCACTTTTTTTTTCAACGTTTTCAGAGCAAGTAGATCAACCAGAGTAAAAAAAAAAACGTTTAAAATAAAGAATTGCTAAGAATTTATATATCAAGTTTTATATTTTTAATATAATTTATTATATAAAAAAAATCATATATATGTTATACATATATTGTTGTTGTAATTTATATTATAATTATAAAGTGCAACTTATAAAAAAAAACTAAATATAAATATATATATATATATAATATATATATATATATATATGCCGGCGCGTTTGAGAAGCCCCACTCGGCCAGGTGTACCAAAACTGTTATTTATAAACTTCAATATTTCATACAAAACAATCACAAAACGCTTTGTGACATTTTGAAAAGCTGTGCATGGATTAAGGCCACTGGAAACAGAATCATAACTTAAATTCGCTGTGCCATCTCTCATCACACGAGCCGAAGCGCTAACTGCTTTGATTTTGTTGTTTAAACGTGCATGTTGCATATTTTTTTAAATATAAGTATATATAAATAATATATATGTGTGTATATATAGAAAAGCACTACATTTACACTAACACAGCGATTAATTGCATCCAACATTACGTGTGTGTATGTATATATATAAATTATTATATTTATATACTGTGTATATATACACATACATATTATATATCAGACACAGTCTTAGTGTAAATGAAGTGCTTTTATTACAAATGCAGCATTTATTTATATTGAAGAATCAATAAATGAAATCCATCCATCTGTATTTCTTCCCGTGTGCGTGTGTGTGTGCGTGTGCGTGTGCGTGTGTGTGTGTGCGCGTGTGTGTGTGCGTGCGTGTGTGCGTGCGTGCGTGCGTGCGTGCGTGCGTGCGTGCGTGCGTGCGTGCGTGTGTGTGTGTGTGTGTGTGTGTGTGCGTGTGTGTGTGCGTGTGCGTGTGTGTGTGTGCGGTGCGTGTGTGTGCGTGTGTGTGCGTGTCTATAGTCTGGTTCAGAGTGAAACTGCACGTGAAGGATGCTAAGACGACGGTGGATAAGAAGAGGTATGTGGCGTTCTGGCTGGAGCGCTACGCTAGGCGAGAGCCTGGGATGCCCCTGACGGTGGTGTTCGACATGTCGGAGTCCGGTCTCAGTAATATAGTGAGTTATTCACTTTACTCCACACGCTCAGGAAATACAATCACCAAAATCTGGCCTAGAAACGTTTAAATACTGACTATGATATACTGAATTTGAACAAATAACTACATTGTAAAAAATATTGCTATGATTATTTATCACAACTTAAAATTCAACATTAGAATAATAAATAATGTGTTGTTTCAAGTTAAAAAAAGTATGTGTTTGTGCTTGACTTAAAATATTAAGTTCAGTTAACTTTAGTTGGATATTTAAGTTATCCCAACACATTTTAAGTATCTGCAGATATATTTTTTACAGTGTAGTGCTGGCAACGAATAAACATCCAAAATAAATGTTTGTGTTTACATAATATATGTGTAGTGTACTGTGTATAAAGAAATATTGCATATTTATACAACATTTATATTGCGGTAGTCAACATTTGATCATACAGATCAAAACCTTTCATCAAAGTTATGCATGAATTATGAACATTACACGTTCTTGTCTTAGGACAACTTTTTTGTTTTCAACTTCAAACGTTGACTACTGTGTATATATATTATAAGTATAAATATTTTATATATAAATAACACATTTTTTCTTAAATATATACATGCATAAGTGTGTATTTATAAATACGCCGTACATTTTGTAAACACAAAGTTTTATATAAACACAAACAGAACTTTTATTTTGGTTGCCAAGCACTACAAATAACATAAATATTTAGATTATTCCTCTTTCAAAAGAACATGAAGCACAAATAATATTTACAGCCCAATATAATATTTCAGGATTAGTTTCAGTGTTTGGATGTCCCTCACATAAACCCATGAAGAAAAGTGAAGCTCGTTCTCGTTAGTCTCGGGCCGTTATTGACCCTCTGACAGTCATTTTAAGGTCATTATCTGTATTATATAAATGTGATTATATGCTGTATGAGTCGAAGGTGCAGAGGGACAGACGCTCTTCAACTCTTTAACTCTTTACAGATTAACGTGGCCTTTAAATCTCTTCGGTCAACCCAACTCGCTCGCTTAATCCAAGAGCGTTTCCCTCAAACAGCAAATCTCCTCGTCTCATGTCTCACTTCTCGTTTAGAAACGGCCAAAGCTGAGTCTAATCAAACCTAACGCCAGAATTACTGCGCGCTTTAATTAATGCTTATCTTACATGACTGTAAATTGGTTTTGCATGTTTATAATATGAAGGACTGTCATGTGATAGTGGCTTCATTATGGGCCCAACGAGTGGTGAAAATATCAAGTTGAAATTCAGAGAATCTGAACATTATTTACACCAACTTCAGGATTAAAATAGCTCAAAATATGACTTTTTGTATGACCTCTAGAAACACAAAACCTGCTTTTCTTGATTTTGTTTCTTGTTGCGTCTCTAATGTTGATCCTGTAGGCTATAAAGAGCTTAATGTGCTTCCAGCTATACATTTCACTCGCTTTAATGCGGATTCTTGGGGAATTTCTTCAGATAAAATAGTTTAGAAGTCAAGACATTTATTTATACAGCGCTTTTTACAATACAGAGCGTTTCAAAGCAGCTTTACAGAGATAACAGGAAAATAATGCAACAAAATGTGTTTTTAGAAGAAAATAGCGTCACAGTCCAGCTTAAAGGATTAGTTCACTTTTAAAAAACACTTTTGCTGATAATTTACTCACCCCCATGTCATCCAAGATGTCCATGTCTTTCTTTCTTCAGTCGAAAAGAAATGAAGGTTTTTGATGAACATATATAAAAAAAAAATTTTCTCCATATAATGGACTTCAATGGGACCCAAACGGTTCAAGGTCCAAATGACAGTTTCAGTGCAGCTTCAAAGGGCTTTAAACGACACCAGACGATGAATAAGGGTCTTATCTAGCCAAACCATCGCTCATTTCAAAAATAAATAAAAAAGTTTAAGTTTTATAAGCACAAATGCTCGCCTTGCTCTGTTCTGTGATGCGCAGTCGTAACGTTTGTTCGTGACTTATTTAATAACTTATTCGTTATTTATTTTTGAAATGAGCGATGTTTCGCTAGATAAGACCCTTATTCATCGTCTGGTGTCTCGAATGACATGGGGGTATATTTATAGTATTAAATTTATAGTAAATTATCAGCAAAAGTTTTTTTTAAAAGTGAAGTAATCTTTTAAGCAAGTTCAATGATGCTTCATTTTTGAGGTAATAAAGTTATTTAGTTCATAAATTAATATATATATATTATAATATATATATATATAAATAAGCCGCTCTGGAGAAAAGCGTGATGTCATCGTCCAGCTCAGTTCTCATATAATGGTGTCAATGCAGGAGATCAATAATATTTTGAATATTAAATATTAAATGTCCCCAACTAAAAATAAAAAGTTGTTTGTTTTCCTCCACATTGCACCATGACCATGCCAAGTAAATACATATTCCATATAAAAACCGTTCTGTTGTTTTCCTGTAATAAACGCTCATTGAAAAGTCAGTAATGCAAAAGGTTGTTGTTCCAGGAACGGATATGGAGAGCAAGCGTCAACACCAAACAGAGCTAAAGGTTACTCCAGCGCTCGTACACAACAGGATTGCTCAATCTTTCAGATCAGAATCACTAACCGGTTGTAGTAGTGCGCTAGTGATGGTGTTGATCAGTGTGTGTACTCAGATTTGACCCAACAGTGACCTTTAACAGTTCGTTAACTAATGGATTAACGGCTGCTTAACACGAAAGTACAGTTTAGTCTTGATGAAGTGGGTCAGTAATAAACTCTCACTGAGAAATGCATTTCAATATTCAACAATTCAATGACAAATGCTTGATATATTAAATACATTTGGTGGTAAATTTGGATTTGTCTTTTTAAATAATCCTAGTGATTAAAATGCTTACAAACGAAAACATTTTTTTTTTATCTAAAAATAATACCCCCCCCCCCCCCCAAAAAAAAAATCATGTTTTATAATAATGTAAAGCGGTCTTGCTCACTACTAGACAGGCAAATATATTTAAAATTACAATATTACAGTATACACCATATTTTCATCCAGCTCTATAAATTATAGACATTAAATCAATGAAAAAATTAAACACTCCAATAACCGTTTGGAGAAACATCACGAAATTTGGTGCATTTATTGCAAAGGATCTGAACATTATTCACACCAAATTTATGGTCTCTGCTTAAAACTCTCTAGCGCCACCATCAGTTTAAATTATGGCTTTTTTAATGTTTGTGTTTTGCTGCATCTAACGTTCTTTCCCATGTTCTTCTCTTCTAGGATATGGACTTTGTGAAATACATCATTAACTGCTTCAAAGTGTACTATCCAAAGTTTCTTTGTGAGTGCATTCTGTTTATCCACTCTTCTGTTATAGCAGAATAGATGAAAAGCCAATTATTAAACCAAATGTAATAAATACTTTTAACAAATCAAAATAAAACTTACTTTAAAAGATACCAGTGCTGATAAATTATTGAAATATTGATAACACTTTACATTTAAGGTTCATTAGTTAACATTAATGCACTTACTAACATCAACTAACAATGAGAAATATATTTGTTTATATTTGTTAATGTTAGTTAATAAAAATACAGCTGTTCATTGTGTGTTCATGTTAGTTCACAGTGCATTAACTAATGTTAACAACACAACCTTTACTTTGTTGAAATCAATATTATCTAAGATTAATTAATTCTGAAGAAGTATTGTTCATTCTTAGTTTCTTAGAACCTTATTGTAAAGTGTTACCGAAATATTAACTTAAAATCTCGGGGTCTTTTTAGCTCAAAGGGATTTGGCTGACAAATAAAGTTTGGGAATCTCTCTATTATAGATTTTTAAAATGTTCTCATTTTACATATTATAACTTTCCACAGTCACTTGGTTTGTTTAAACATTTATGTATTTTTTGTTTTAATCACAGCCAAAATGATCATGTACGAGATGCCCTGGATCATGAACGGTGAGTTGTGATTGGTCGATAAATGACAGATCTTTGTAATGATGTTCATTTGTTCTGACTATGAAGCATCACTGAACTTAAGCTGGACTGTGACGCTATTTTCTTCTAGAAACACATTTTGTTGCATTATTTTCCTGTCATCTCTGTAAAGCTGCTTTGAAACGCTCTGTATTGTAAAAAGCGCTGTATAAAATGAATGTGACTGGAATAGCTTGTCGTGTGTGTTGTGTGTGTGTGTGTGTGTGTGTGTGTGGTGTGTGGCAGCCGCCTGGAAGATCGTGAAGACGTGGCTCGGCCCCGATGCCATCAGTAAACTCAAGTTCGTCAGCAAGAGTGACATCCAGACGTACGTCGGCCCCGAACACCTTCCGCCATACATGGGAGGAACGGTACGTAAACATAGGAGGATTACTTTGAACTGGGCTTTGGCACAAACCTCACTTTCCATTCCAATTCACAAGCTTGCAATTACTTAATTTTTCTATCTAAACTATTAGGGCTGTTTTTTTCTTCTTTTTTTTGATTAAACGTTTTTTGAAGGGGTCCCTTTTCACAAGATGTAAAATAAGTTTCTGTCCCCAGAGTGTGTGTGTGTGTGAAGTTTTAGCTCAAAACACCCCACAGATATTTTTTATATCATGTTAAAATTGTCCCTTTTGAGGATGAGCAAAAACACTCCGTTTGTGTGTGTGTGTGTGTGTGTGCCCCTTTAAATGCAAATGAGCCGCTGCTTCAAGAGCTTCTCTGTGTGTGTGTGTGTTTTAATATTTAAATACAGTTACACGAGTAGTGACACGACCAAGTATGGTGCCTTAAAATTAAACGTGGCGCTTTTCTAAGCGGGTAAAATGGATAACTATAATGTATGGCGGAAGAGCACTGAGAGCACTTCGACTCAGCGCAGTTATATCTCCAGGATCATCCAGGAGTGATGATATTATGATGCCGATATTTAAAAAAATGCCAAATATCGGCCGATATATCAGTCGACCACTTGATCAAATACCTGGGGATGCAAATACCTTATCTCTGAAGACAATAGCATTGACAATGAGGTCCAGAACAGAATCAAAAAAGTTTTTTCCTTAAAAACAAAATCTTCATGCCTTAAAGTATCTTGAATGTAAACTGACACCCTTGCCTCATTTAGTATGCGCGGTTCTATGAATATGCAAATGAGCCCCGCCTCCACTCACTCACTCAGAGATCCACTGGTTGACGATCACACGTTGATCTGATTGGTTACTGTAGTTTGTGACGTCAGAAACACCAGCGATTTCAAAGTCTTTGGTTCACTGCAGTTTTAAGCAGAAAATACTCAGCAATGCTGTCGACTTATGAATTTACAAATGGATTGTCTTACACCACAGTTAAGTAAAATATGGCTTTAAGATTTGTGATAATATTCTTTTGTTTGATCTAATAGGACCAGTTCAAGTACAGTTATCCGCCTCTCCCTGACGACGACTTCCAGTCTCCAATCTGTGAAAACGGTCCAATCGTCAGCGAGGATGAGAGTGACATCAAGGATTTAGAGTCCGACTCCAAAGAAACTCTCGAGTCCAGTTTCAATGCGGAGCAATCCATCAGACCAAAGAAGGTATCCCTCGTGTCCTCACGTCTAGGTCACATTTCCCCAAAAATACAGAGATATTATATTTTGCAATGCGTTTTATAGTTTTGCATCTTTTGAATTAGGCAAAAATAGTGCTTAACTTCTGGCAAAACCTTACAATGCGTTTTTTTTTACATGAACTATTGATGATATGAAATTATATATATCATGCATATATGCATTTGAATGATTTTTTTTTGCACTGCATTTTGCATACGCACATTTTTGGATCTTGGTAAAAAAAGAAATGGTGCACAAAATATTAACTTTACAATGCGGTTTCTTAAATAAACTAACGATAAACAATACTTTTACAGCATTTATTAATCTTAGTTTGTGTTCTACATTTACTAATACATTATTAAAATCAAAAGTTGTATCTGTTAACAGTTAATGCACTGTGAATTAACAGGACAAGCAATTGCATTTTTAGTAACTAACATTAACAAAGGTAATAAATGCTGTAAACTATATTGCTCATAGTTAGTTCATATTAACTAATGTTAAAAAATATCTTATTATAAAGTGTTAACTGTCATTTATGCAAAATATTTTCTTTCTTTTGATTTTGAAATGTGGCCCAGACATGTTCCTCGTGTCTCCTGAGATTTAACTCTTTATTGCCTGATTTACAGCTGTTTCTAACAGTGATTATTTTCTTTCTTTTTAAACTTCTGTGCATTCTTCTCATACTTTTGATTAAATAATGCAATAACGCATGCATTTGCTTCTAAATCAAAACTCATCACAGCGTCTGCTAGTTAAAATCAAAGCATGCAAATGCTGCAGCTTTAATAACGCGGCCGAGATGATGATCATGTGATTAATATCAGGTGACTCGACTGCTAACTACGGCTGGACAATATTTATAATAGAAATAATAATACAATTTGTGATGTTTTTCAGCATTTAGACAATTTTCAATAAATGTCCAATGATAAATAGCAGTATTTAGCCATGTATATTTCTTTTACTAAAAAATCAACGACACAAACAAATCATTTAACATTTTGTTTTTAACTTATAATAATGCAGCTGATTCACACATTGAAGTATTGATAAAAAAAAATGCATGAACCTAGAATAAAATATTTAGATTTTTTTGTTTAAAAGCGGAGGCGGTTTTGATATATTGCATGTTCAGGTATTCATACAATAAAAGAAAATGATCAAATGCTGGCAGTGGCTGGAAACTTTGGTGCGGAAAGAGTTAATTTTTGTTATTTTCTTTGTGCTTTTGTCATTTTATTAGTTTTAAAAATATATATTTTTAGTATTAGTTGATTTATTTCAAGTTCATAATTTTAGTACTTCAACTTATCAGTTTATTGCCAGGGCAACATTTTTTATTTAGGTTTATTTTAGTTGTATGTTTTAGTTATTTATTTATTTATTTACAGTTAATCATTTTAGTGCTTCAACTTAAACTTCTGTAAGATTACTCTCAACCTTTCTTTAGTTTTTCAACGTTTTATATTTTATTAAATTTTATTGCTGCTTTATTTAAATGAACACATTTTTTAAATAGCTTTAGATTTACGACACTAACCCTGTTTCAAGCCCGATGCATTGTGCTGCTTATGATCTGCGTGTTATGATCTGATCAAATCTTCTGTTAGCAGACGTGTTGATTGACGTCACATTGAATGATTATGCTAATTATGATAGCGACGGCTAATGCGCTCAAACATCTCATTGATCACTGCAGATTCATCACGTGACTCAGCATGAGCTCACAGGTTCAGATGATTGATTTGTGATTGAGATCTTCACTCAAAAGGCCCGTTTACACTAAGAACGATACAATACTAGATTAGCGACCACACCAGCTCACGAATCACGATATTGTTCTGTTTATTCTGTTAATGATCAAGCTCTTTAAAGCAGGATGGATTCTGATTGGCTGTCAATGTTTTTATCGTTAATCAGCTGGAAAAAAATCTTTCTGAAAACGATATCGTTTCTCTGTGCCGTTAGCGTTATTCTTATTGTTGTACTGTGCACTCTGCCTTTCTTACATATTTAGAATTATCTTTTTTTCTAACTATATATTTATCGTTATTGTTATCCTCCTTGGTGTGAACAGGCCATAAGGCTGCACGATATATTGGGAAAAATATGTGTATTGCGATATGGCTTTGTGCAATTGTCAAATCCTGGTAAATATATGCGCTAGCGGTTTCAGATGGTTTGGTTCATATAAAGTCACAATTGCGTGATATAAAGGTGCAGTGTTATAAAGTCAGAATTGCGTGATAGTCGCGATTGCGTTTTATCAAGTCAGAATTGCGTGATAGTCAGAATTGCGTGTTATAAAGTCAGAATTGCGCGATATAAAGTTGCAATTGCGTGTTATAAAGTCAGAATTGCGTGTTATAAAGTCAGAATTGCGTGTTATAAAGTCAAAATTGCGTGTTATAAAGTCAGAATTGCGTGATAGTCGTAATTGAGTGTTATAAAGTCAGAATTGCGTGTTATAAAGTCAAAATTGCATGATAGTCAGAATTGCGAGATAAAGTCAGAATTGCGAGATAAAGTCAGAATTGCGTGATAGTCGCAATTGTGTGTTATAAAGTCAGAATTGCGAGATGTAAAGTCAGAATTGCGTGATAAAGTCAGAATTGCGTGATATAAAGTCGCAATTGTGTGTTTTAAAGTCAGAATTGCGAGATATAAAGTCAGAATTGGGAGATAAAGTCAGAATTTCGTGATAGTCGTAATTGAGTGTTATAAAGTCAGAATTGCGTGATAGTCAGAATTGCGTGATGTAAAGTCAGAATTGCGAGATAAAGTCAGAATTACGTGATAGTCGTAATTGAGTGTTATAAAGTCAGAATTGCGTGATAAAGTCAGAATTGCGAGATAAAGTCAGAATTGCGTGATGTAAAGTCAGAATTGCGTGATGTAAAGTCAGAATTGCGTGATGTAAAGTCAGAATTGCGTGATAAAGTCAGAATTGCGTGATGTAAAGTCAGAATTGCGTGATATAAAGTCGCAATTGTGTGTTTTAAAGTCAGAATTGCGAGATATAAAGCCAGAATTGCGTGATAAAGTCAGAATTGCGTGATATAAAGTCGCAATTGTGTGTTTTAAAGTCAGAATTGCGAGATATAAAGCCAGAATTGCGAGATAAAGTCAGAATTGCGTGATAGTCGTAATTGAGTGTTATAAAGTCAGAATTGCGTGATAGTCAGAATTGCGTGATGTAAAGTCGCAATTGTGTGTTTTAAAGCCAGAATTGCGAGATAAAGTCAGAATTGCGTGATAGTCGTAATTGAGTGTTATAAAGTCAGAATTTCGTGATAGTCAGAATTGCGTGATGTAAAGTCGCAATTGTGTGTTTTAAAGCCAGAATTGCGAGATAAAGTCAGAATTGCGTGATAGTCGTAATTGAGTGTTATAAAGTCAGAATTTCGTGATAGTCAGAATTGCGTGATGTAAAGTCAGAATTGCGAGATAAAGTCAGAATTACGTGATAGTCGTAATTGAGTGTTATAAAGTCAGAATTGCAAGATAAAGTCAGAATTACGTGATAGTCGTAATTGAGTGTTATAAAGTCAGAATTGCGTGATAAAGTCAGAATTGCGAGATAAAGTCAGAATTACGTGATAGTCGTAATTTAGTGTTATAAAGTCAGAATTGCGTGATAAAGTCAGAATTGCGAGATAAAGTCAGAATTGCGTGATGTAAAGTCAGAATTGCGTGATGTAAAGTCAGAATTGCGTGATATAAAGTCGCAATTGTGTGTTTTAAAGTCAGAATTGCGAGATATGAAGCCAGAATTGCGAGATAAAGTCAGAATTGCGTGATAGTCGTAATTGAGTGTTATAAAGTCAGAATTGCGTGATAGTCGTAATTGAGTGTTATAAAGTCAGAATTGCGTGATAGTCGTAATTGAGTGTTATAAAGTCAGAATTGCGAGATAAAGCCAGAATTGCGTGATAGTCGTAATTGAGTGTTATAAAGTCAGAATTGCGAGATAAAGCCAGAATTGCGTGATAGTCGTAATTGAGTGTTATAAAGTCAGAATTGCGTGATAGTCAGAATTGCGTGATATAAAGTCAGAATTGCAAGATAAAGTCAGAATTACGTGATAGTCGTAATTGAGTGTTATAAAGTCAGAATTGCGTGATAAAGTCAGAATTGCGAGATAAAGTCAGAATTACGTGATAGTCGTAATTTAGTGTTATAAAGTCAGAATTGCGTGATAAAGTCAGAATTGCGAGATAAAGTCAGAATTGCGTGATGTAAAGTCAGAATTGCGTGATGTAAAGTCAGAATTGCGTGATATAAAGTCGCAATTGTGTGTTTTAAAGTCAGAATTGCGAGATATGAAGCCAGAATTGCGAGATAAAGTCAGAATTGCGTGATAGTCGTAATTGAGTGTTATAAAGTCAGAATTGCGTGATAGTCGTAATTGAGTGTTATAAAGTCGTAATTGCGTGATAGTCGTAATTGCGTGTTATAAAGCCAGAATTGCGTGATAGTCGTAATTGAGTGTTATAAAGTCAGAATTGCGAGATAAAGTCAGAATTACGTGATAGTCGTAATTGAGTGTTATAAAGTCAGAATTGCGTGATAAAGTCAGAATTGCGAGATAAAGTCAGAATTGCGTGATGTAAAGTCAGAATTGCGTGATGTAAAGTCAGAATTGCGTGATGTAAAGTCAGAATTGCGTGATATAAAGTCGCAATTGTGTGTTTTAAAGTCAGAATTGCGAGATATAAAGCCAGAATTGCGAGATAGTCAGAATTGCGTGATAGTCGTAATTGAGTGTTATAAAGTCAGAATTGCGTGATAGTCGTAATTGAGTGTTATAAAGTCAGAATTGCGTGATAGTCGTAATTGCGTGTTATAAAGCCAGAATTGCGTGATAGTCGTAATTGAGTGTTATAAAGTCAGAATTGCGAGATAAAGCCAGAATTGCGTGATAGTCGTAATTGAGTGTTATAAAGTCAGAATTGCGTAATAGTCGTAATTGAGTGTTATAAAGTCAAAATTGCGTGATAAAGTCAGAATTGCGTGTTTTAAAGTCAGAATTGCGTGATAGTCAGAATTGCGTGATAGTCAGAATTGCGTGATGTAAAGTCAGAATTGCGAGATAAAGTCAGAATTGCGTGATGTAAAGTCAGAATTGCGTGATGTAAAGTCAGAATTGCGTGATATAAAGTCGCAATTGTGTGTTTTAAAGTCAGAATTGCGAGATATAAAGCCAGAATTGCGAGATAAAGTCAGAATTGCGTGATAGTCGTAATTGAGTGTTATAAAGTCAGAATTGCGTGATAGTCGTAATTGAGTGTTATAAAGTCAGAATTGCGTGATAGTCGTAATTGCGTGTTATAAAGCCAGAATTGCGTGATAGTCGTAATTGAGTGTTATAAAGTCAGAATTGCGAGATAAAGCCAGAATTGCGTGATAGTCGTAATTGAGTGTTATAAAGTCAGAATTGCGTAATAGTCGTAATTGAGTGTTATAAAGTCAAAATTGCGTGATAAAGTCAGAATTGCGTGTTTTAAAGTCAGAATTGCGTGATAGTCAGAATTGCGTGATAGTCAGAATTGCGTGATGTAAAGTCAGAATTGCGAGATAAAGTCAGAATTACGTGATAGTCGTAATTGAGTGTTATAAAGTCAGAATTGCAAGATAAAGTCAGAATTGCGTGATGTAAAGTCAGAATTGCGTGATAGTCAGAATTGCGTGATATAAAGTCGCAATTGTGTGTTTTAAAGTCAGAATTGCGAGATATAAAGCCAGAATTGCGAGATAAAGTCAGAATTGCGTGATAGTCGTAATTGAGTGTTATAAAGTCAGAATTGCGTGATAGTCGTAATTGCGTGTTATAAAGCCAGAATTTCGTGATAGTCGTAATTGAGTGTTATAAAGTCAGAATTGCGAGATAAAGCCAGAATTGCGTGATAGTCGTAATTGAGTGTTATAAAGTCAGAATTGTGTGATAAAGTCGCAAATTGCGTTTTAATGAAGTCAGAATTGCGTGATAGTCGTAATTGAGTGTTATAAAGTCAAAATTGCGTGATAAAGTCAGAATTGCGTGTTTTAAAGTCAGAATTGCGTGATATAAAGTCAGAATTGCGTGATAGTCAGAATTGCGTGATAGTCAGAATTGCGTGATAAAGTCAAAATTGCGTGATAGTCGCAATTGCGTGTTTTAAAGTCAGAATTGCGTGATATAAAGCCAGAATTGCGTGATATAAAGTCAGAATTGCGTGATAGTCAGAATTGCGTGATAGTCAGAATTGCGTGATAAAGTCGCAATTGCGTGTTTTAAAGGATTAGTTCACTTTTTAAAAAACTTTTGCTGATAATTTACTCACCCCCATGTCATCCAAGATGTCCATGTCTTTCTTTCTTCAGTCGAAAAGAAATGAATGATTTCGATGAAAATATTCCAGGATTTTTCTCCATATAATGGACTTCAATAGTGGCCAAAATGGTTCAAGGTCCAAATGAGTTTTCAGCGCAGCTTCAAATGACAAATGACGATACCAGACGATGAATAAGGGTCTTATCTAGCGAAACGATGCGCCATTTCGAAAATAAATAAAACAGTAAAAGTATTATTAGCACAAATGCTCGCCTTGTTCTGTCCTGAGATGTACGTTTGTGATTCTCCTGTTCGAACTCGTTCATTAAAATGAACAAATCTTTTTGAGTCATTTTATTCATTCAACGAACGAAATGACTCGAAAAAAGATTTGTTCATTTTAATGAACGAGTTCGAACAGGAGATTCACGAACATGCATCTCAGGACAGAACAAGGCGAGCATTTGTGCTAATAATACTTAAACGGTTTTATTTATTTTCGAAATGGCGCATCATTTCGCTAGATAAGACCCTTATTCATCGTCTGGTATCGTCAATTGTCATTTGAAGTCATTTGAAGCTGCACTGAAAACACATTTGGACCTTGAACCGTTTTGGCCACTATTGAAGTCCATTATATGGAGAAAAATCCTGGAATATTTTCATCGAAATCATTAATTTCTTTTCGACTGAAGAAAGAAAGACATGGACATCTTGGATGACATGGGGGTGAGTAAATTATCAGCAAAAGTTTTTAAAAAGTGATCTAATCCTTTAAAGTCAGAATTGCGTGATATAAAGCCAGAATTGCGTGATAAAGTCAGAATTGCGTGATAGTCGCAATTGCGTGTTTTAAAGTCAGAATTGCGTGATATAAAGTCAGAATTGCGTGATATAAAGTCACAATTGCGTGTTATAAAGTCAGAATTGCAAGATATAAACCCAAAATTGCGAGATAGTCAGAATTGCGAGATAGTCGTAATTGAGTGTTATAAAGTCAGAATTGCGTGATAGTCGCAATTGCGTGTTTTAAAGTCAGAATTGCGTGATATGAAGCCAGAATTGCCAGATAAAGTCAGAATTGCGTGATAGTCAGAATTTCGTGATATAAAGTTAGAATTGTGATATAAAGCCAGAATTGTGAGATAAAGTCAGAAATGCGTGATAGTCGTAATTGAGTGTTATAAAGCCAGAATTGCGTGATAGTCGTAATTGAGTGTTATAAAGTCAGAATTGCGTGATAGTCGCAATTGCGTGTTTTAAAGTCAGAATTGCGTGATAGTCGCAAATGAGTTTTATAAAGTCAGAACTGCGTGATAAAGTCAGAATTGCGTGATATAAAGCCAGAATTGCGAGATAAAGTCAGAAATGCGTGATAGTCGTAATTGAGTGTTATAAAGTCAGAATTGCGTGATAGTCGCAATTGCGTGTTTTAAAGTCAGAATTGCGTGATATGAAGCCAGAATTGCGAGATAAAGTCAGAATTGCGTGATAGTCGTAATTGAGTGTTGAAAAGTCAGAATTGCGTGATATAAAGCCAGAATTGCGAGATAAAGTCAGAATTGCGTGATAGTCGTAATTGAGTGTTATAAAGCCAGAATTGCGTGATATGAAGCCAGAATTGCGAGATAAAGTCAGAATTGCGTGATAGTCGTAATTGAGTGTTGAAAAGTCAGAATTGCGTGATATGAAGCCAGAATTGCGAGATAAAGTCAGAATTGCGTGATAGTCGTAATTGAGTGTTGAAAAGTCAGAATTGTGTGATATGAAGCCAGAATTGCGAGATAAAGTCAGAATTGCGTGATAGTCGTAATTGAGTGTTATAAAGTCAGAATTGCAAGATAAAGTCAGAATTGCGTGATAGTCGTAATTGAGTGATATAAAGTCAGAATTTCGTGATATAAAGTTAGAATTGCGTGATATAAAGCCAGAATTGCGAGATAAAGTCAGAATTGCTTGATAGTCGTAATTGAGTGTTATAAAGTCAGAATTGCGTGATAAAGTCAGAATTGCGTGATATAAAGGCGCAATTGCGTGTTATAAAGTCAGAATTGCGAGATATAAAGCCAGAATTGCGAGATAAAGTCAGAATTGCGTAGTGGTGCAACGGATCGTCATTGATCCGTGATCCGTTCGGATCAATATCTTCGGTTCGGCACACACGTGATCCGCGGATTGATTTATGGAAAAAAAAATATGTGCGCATATTCAGTCCACCACACACAGCGTGGTCATGGCGAGCAGAGGAACGGAGGAGCTTGAACGCCCCGCGTCATTTAAATCCCCTGTATAGGAGCATTTTGGCTTCCTGATGCCCGCAAATTAGTTCAAATCTCCCGGGATCTAGCGAGCGAGCGTGCATGAGCGCGCATGCGAGACAGAACATATGTGCTCCAAACCGTGTAGCGCGCGCACAGGAGAGAGCGAGAGACCTTGCGTGTGTGCGCATGTAAGACAGAGAGCATCCTCTTGATTGGCCCGTTTCGGTAAGTCAACCCTCCTAATATCTCTAAAAAGAAGATATTATTATTGTGAGTGCGCATCGCAAGTCAACTCGCTCCGTGTCCAATAAAAAACAATTCACATGCACCGTTTTCTTCATGTAAATTCTTCCTTTTAATCCAAATTCGTTAGTAAATCAAACAAAGAAAAGAAAAGAAACAAAATATAATCTTAAATCTAAATATCACGGATGCGGTAAAGAAAACTGTGCGATTCCACTCTATTTCCTATAAAGGACGCACAACCAATCCCCTCACTTACAGTCGAAATTCTTAAAGGGCCAGTGCACAATTTTTACATAACATATTTCAAAATAAATATAGAGCATATTTATCTAATTAGTACACACAAAGAAAGAAAGTTACAATCAAAACACAAATATTCAAATACTGAAATGCAACACATATGCAATAATTGTTACTGAACAAAAGCAAAATTAGGCTCCTACAATTATGCCTTGTGCACTTTAAGTTGATTTTATATATTTTAATTTAATCATTTAAAAGTGTTAATTAACAAAAAGACAAAACCTATGTTTATTTGTCTTTTTTTTTGTTTTTTTTGCTGATCCGAAAAATGATCCGATCCGTGACTCTGATCCGAGAAACAATCCGAACCGTGAGTTTTTTGATCCGTTGCACCCCTAGAATTGCGTGATAGTCGCAAATGAGTTTTATAAAGTCAGAACTGCGTGATAAAGTCAGAATTGTGTGATATAAACCCAGAATTGCGAGATAAAGTCAGAATTGCGTGATAGTCGCAAATGAGTTTTATAAAGTCAGAATTGCGTGATATAAAGCCAGAATTGCAAGATAAAGTCAGAATTGCGTGATAGTCGTAATTGAGTGTTATAAAGTCAGAATTGCGCGATATATTCGCAATTGCGTGTTGTAAAGTCAGAATTGCATGTTATAAAGTCAGAATTGCGAAGTCGCAATTATCTTTTAAAATGTTTTATTCTGTGGCGGAAACAAGCTTCCATAAAATCACCCCATTCATTCTAGAATGATTCATTATTTTCAAATAGAAATATCCAAGTCATCATTCCTGTATTTTTCATTTCACAATACATGCATCGCAAAAAAGCAAAACATCGCAAAGTCCGTGTTTTTCCAGTATCGTGCAGCTCTAATCGAGTGCATCAGGTGTAAAACGCCAGTCATTCTCCACAGAGCAATCGATTCTTGACTGCAAGTTTCCTAACATCATATTTTGCTTCAAATCAAAGGTTCATGTTTGATTTGATTCCCGGCTTTTAACTCTTTTTCCATAAGAATTTGGAGGATTCTTCAATGCGCTCCGCATGTTTTTCTGATGTCCCTCTCTGTCTGTGTGTCTTAAAACAAGGACTGGTAAGACATTGTAGATGTTTCTACAACCTCAAGTGCCTGAAGTTTCCAGATCAAACCAGATTCATCCGTCCACTCCATTTCAACAACATACCAGACGCTTGTGTTCGTTCAGCGCTCACGTTTCAGATGTTTAAAGCATTTCAGTGGCATTGCACATGATTTTAATCACTTCCATTGATTTCTATTTAACAAACTACCGTCTGGTTACGGGGTTTATTCAGTTTCATCAATGAAGTTGTTTTTTTTTGTTGCAGTTTTACATTGTTATTTTTGTGTTATGATGTTTAACTCATAAGGGCTCATACACACTAAAGTCGAGATCGAGAACCGGTTCTTGAGCATCTGCGTTCTTGCGATGTGTTTCTGAATCTACAAATGAAGTCAGCTTTATTTCCACACACTGCAAAAAATGCTTTTCTTACTTTGTATTTTTGTCTTGTTTTCAGTCCAAATATCAAACATTTCTTAAATCAAGGTGCATTTACTAAGGTAGTAAAATGACATAAGATATTAAGTCTTGTTTTTGCTTAAAATAAGCTAAATTAATAGAAAAATAATCTTGTTTGTTTAAATTATTTTTCTGACCTTTTTTTACTCTTAAATTAAGAATAATTTACAAAAATTACTGTTATAAAGTCATAATTGTGTGATATAAATTCGCAATTGCATGATATAAAGTCAGAATTGTGAGAGTCAGAATTGCGTGTTATAAAGTCATAATTGCGTGAAATTAAGTCGCAATTGCGAAGTCGAAATTATCTTTTAAAATGTTTTATTCTGTGGCGGAAACAGCATAAAATCACCCCATTCATTCTAGAATGATTAATTAATATTTTCAAATAGAAATATCCAAGTCATCATTCCTGTATTCTTCATTTCGCAGTACATGCATCGCAGAAAAGCAAACCAAACCATCGCAAATTCCGTTTTTTCGACTTAATTTAAACATAAAATCTTGTTTATGTTTAAATGAAGATTATTTTTCTGACCGCATTGGCAGATATTTTTGCTTTTTTTAAGCATCAACTCACTTAATTTTGATTTATTTCCCCAGAAAACAGGACTTAATATCTTATATTATTCTACTCATCTAGTAAATGCTTCTTGATTTAAGAATTTTTATATATTTGGACTGGAAACAAGACAAAAATACTGAGTAAGAAAAGCTTTTTTTTTTTGCAGTGCAACAAAAATCTCTTGCGCAATTAGTCAATTATGAAACCATTTAGATTCATTTCAATCTGCAACGTCACAAATTAAAATGTTTAATCTGAGATGTGAGTGTGAATTAAACGTGTAAAAAGAGATCCTGCTCGATCCTGGATACATTGAGAATCACGATTTATTTTTGTCGTTTCAAATTGATTGTGATTCTCCCATGATTCTGAACAGACAACTAAACAAAATAACATGTAATTTATTAGGTTCTGACTAAATGTTAATTCCTACAGTCATTTTGAAAATGTTGAACAACAATGATTTTTTTAACAAATCTCTTGAATGAATGAATCAATGACTCACTCAAATACTTAAAGAGATTTGTTCAAAAACGCTGATTCATCCTAGACGGGCTAACGCCAGACCAAATTCTCGTTGAGACTTGGGTCTGGGAACCACATGTACATTTTCTCGTATTTGAGGCGTGGTTTACGAATGCCGCGGGGCATTATTGGCTGCTAAGAATGTCTATCGAATGCGCCTGTACGTAGCTCATAGCCAACATAGATGTCGTCATCGTCTCGCTGCTCCCTCCCCGTTCTGTGATTGGTTCCCTAAATGAGGCGAATATCGGGACCATGGAATCCATACTGCCTTTCAGCGTGAATAAAATCGCGCAGCGGGAAGGCAGCATGGGGAAACCCAGACTACATTCATCCAGTAATTAAACAAGTATTTGAGTGAGTCATTGAATCATTCATTCGTTTCATTACTGGATGAATAAGCGTTTTTGAATAAATCTCTTTAGTGAATGATTCGATTAACTGCTACTTTCTGTGGAACACAAAAAATGATATTTTAAAAACATGGCGTTTTTCGTCTAAATAATTAAAGTAATTGATGTGTCATTTGGACCTCAAATTTCTTCAAAATATCTTTATTTCGATCGCTTTAAGACTCGAAAGACTTAAATCAGTGTAGTTACTGATTCTTCTTATGAACGCATGTAGTTAAAGATACTCAAAGCAAAGATTTGTTTTAATAAATAATGCTTAAACTACAGAATACAGTAAAAACCAATTAACGCTTGTTAAGAATAATTCTAAAAGCATAATTCTGGTTCCTCAAACACAATTATGGTTAAATTTGACGGTCACAAACACTGAATCAATTGATTCCAAGGCCGTAAAGGGAAAAACAGTGTGTTTAGTGAACATTAAGGTGCAAACACACACTAATCAGAGATTTTAAGCTGATTTAAGTGTGTATGAGTCCTGAGAGCTTACAGAGGAACTGCTGTACACCACTGTCATGTGACTGCCTTCTTCATTACTGTATCGTTATGATAATTAACCCTTTCTAACACTCAAGCATCTGTATCTCCAGTTATTATCATTATAGACACTATCGAATCATTTCAGTTTTGCACTAACACTCCGTCAAAGTGAAGCTGAATGTGACTTTTCCACATTTTTAACATTTCATATATTAGATATTCAGTATTTTAACAAACTTATGAAGACAAGGCTGTTTTTATTCAGAAAATGTTTGTTCTTATGAGTGATTTCTCTGATCGATACTGTGATTTAATACTGAGTGTTTGCCAGAAATGGATATATATAATCATTTAATCAATAATGATCAATTAACTGGTAACATTTTACACTTTAGGTTCATATTAGTTAGCAATAAACAGTACGTATTCTGCAATTCCAAATGTATGAATATTTTATTAAAATCATAAGTTGTATATTGCTTAATGGATCTGACATTAATTATGATCAGCTTGATTGTTTTAACTAAATACTGTAATCAACATTAACTAATGGGAGCTTATTGTAAAGAGTTACCAATAAAATGATTGATTGATTTACTGACGTACTGTAAAATGTAATCTTGTGTGAAAAACATTTCATGTAATCTAGTTCACTGTTTAATTTTTTACATTTTCAATCAAACACTGAATAAAGTCCAGAACATTTCAAATCAACCCTGCCTGTTTAATCGACGAACGCATCATAGGCCGATTGACCCAGTGACCTTTGACCCCCGACACACTGCATCTGTGGTTCGGTTTCGCTTCAACTCTGTTTCACACACTTCTGCAGCACGAGCACAAAGAAAGTGTGTGTTCAGCAGTTTTCACTTCTCCCACTGTGGTGTGTGGTGTGTGTGTGTGTGTGTGTGTGTTGTGTGTGTGTGTGGGTGTCATGACATGTAGTGTCGTTTCACACTGAAACTTTGTTCTTGGTTTTAGCTTTGTGTTGCTGATGCATTGATCCTATTGGGAATCACATTGCCTTTATGCTAATTTATGTAAAGTTGTGGCCTCCTTAATTTAATTTGCTCTCCATAACATTAAAAATTATATTGTTTTATACTTGTAATTATAAAAATGATCAATTTTGCTTTATTTTACTATGCAAAACATTTGCACAGAAAGACAAAAATCTGACAGGAATAAGCAACCATTGACTATAATCAATTATTAATCTATTTTTTTTGTGCATTTGCCAAAAATGTGTCAAGTTTCATTGCCTTATTTATAAAACAATCGACTTAAAACAACTGCAAAATCTTTAATAATATTTGAATAAAGGGTGAATTTAATGTCAGTAATTGCATAAATGTTGCTACTCAAATTATATATTTAAGATCAACAACGTGTATGACAAAATGAATTGCAAATGTTTCATATACAAAACATTAATTTCCAGATACAATAAATAATGCATACCATAATATAAAAATCATAAAAACGATTAAAATTAGCATAATGTTTGAATTTTGTGATGCATTGATCTCATTGGTTGCATAACTGTTAATATGTATAAAGTTGCGATCTGCTCATCTTTGCTGCCATAACTTTCATTATAAATGAAAAGCGTATTTATTTATCTATTAAAAAAAAATCATATTATTGAGATATGTATTGTAAGCCTCTCTATAAATGTCTTATGTATCATTTCTTCTTGTTTAAAAAGTTCAGAACACATTCGTGATCCAAAATCTGATGTCATGCATTTCAGTCTTATCACTTTGTAAAATACGAAATGTCGTCATGTTGTGTGTGTGTTTCACAGGTGAATTTCAGTGACGAAGGTCAAAGGTCAGATGATCTGGACAGAGGAGAACCTGGACGACTGAGAGGAGCTCGAAAACCCACAACCACTTTCAAGGGCACATTACTGCACATCAGGTACACAGCGCTCGCATTACTGCACATCAGGCACACAGCGCTCGCATTACTGCACATCAGGTACACAGCGCTCGCATTACTGCACATCAGGTACACAGCGCTCGCATTACTGCACATCAGGCACACACCGCTCGCATTACTGCACATCAGGCACCACAGCGCTCGCATTACTGCACATCAGGCACACACCGCTCGCATTACTGCACATCAGGTACACAGCGCTCGCATTACTGACATCAAACAGTCCATACGCACTCAGCACACACGCTCGCATTACTGCACATCAGGCACACAGCGCTCGCATTACTGCACATCAGGCACACAGCGCTCGCATTACTGCACATCAGGCACACAGCGCTCGCATTACTGCACATCAGGCACACAGCGCTCGCATTACTGCACATCAGGCACACACGCTCGCATTACTGCACATCAGGCACACAGCGCTCGCATTACTGCACATCAGGCACACAGCGCTCGCATTACTGCACATCAGGCACACAGCGCTCGCATTACTGCACATCAGGCACACAGCGCTCGCATTACTGCACATCAGGCACACAGCGCTCGCATTACTGCACATCAGGACACACCGCTCGCATTACTGCACATCAGGCACACAGCGCTCGCATTACTGCACATCAGGCACACAGCGCTCGCATTACTGCACATCAGGCACACAGCGCTCGCATTACTGCACATCAGGTACACAGCGCTCGCAACTGTACTGCACATCAGGTACACAGCGCTCGCATTACTGTACTGCACATCAGGTACACAGCGCTCGCATTACTGTACTGCACATCAGGTACACAGCGCTCGCATTACTGTACTGCACATCAGGTACATAGCGCTCGCATTACTGTACTGCACATCAGGTACATAGCGCTCGCATTACTGCAATCAGTACAACCGCTCGCATTACTGCACATCAGGTACATACCGCTCGCATTACTGTACTGCACATCAGGTACACAGCGCTCGCATTACTGCACATCAGGTACATAGCGCTCGCATTACTGCACATCACAGGCACACACCGCTCGCATTACTGCACATCAGGTACACAGCGCGCATTACTGCACATCAGGTACACAGCGCTCGCATTACTGCACATCAGATACACAGCGCTCGCATTACTGCACATCAGGTACACAGCGCTCGCATTACTGCACATCAGGTACACAGCGCTCGCATTACTCCACATCAGGTACACAGCGCTCGCATTACTGTACTGCACATCAGGTACACAGCGCTCGCATTACTGTATTGCACATCAGGTACACAGCGCTCGCATTACTGTACTGCACATCAGGTACACACCGCTCGCATTACTGTACTGCACATCAGGTACACAGCGCTCGCATTACTGCACATCAGGTACATAGCGCTCGCATTACTGCACATCAGATACACACCGCTCGCATTACTGCACATCAGGCACACAGCGCTCGCATTACTGCACACCAGGTACATAGCGCTCGCATTACTGCACATCAGGCACACACCGCTCGCTAGGGATGCACCGAAATGAAAATTCTTGGCCGAAACCGAAAACCGAAAAAGAGGAAACCAAGGCCGAAAACCGAAACACCGAAAGAAATTATGCCAATTATTAGTAGGCCTACCATTGCATTTATGGCTATGACTGTGTACTAACTTTACTAAAATCAAGGCATTGCAATTGCATAAATTAATATTAAAGTTTCAAAGAATAAATCAATTACAAAGTATCCAAATATTTAGCAAATTGCAACAATGCACAGTATAAAATAAAATTCAAACTAAAATGGTAACCCCACTCATGTGTACACTAAATAATAATGTACAGGCCTACTGGCCTGCAGAAAGGTTTTAAAATTAAATGTTCTCTCAAAGTGCATTTAGGTTCGCCACACGTTGCTTTTTCTATTTTTTATTTTTATTTTTTTTATTTTGCTAAGCCTATTTAAAATCGTATTTGATTGCACAGCGCCATAGCTCTCCCCTCTCTCTCATTCTCTCTCTCTCTCTCTCTCTCTGTGTACCTCTCGCGCTCTCTCTCTCTCTCTCTCTCTTTATTTCTCTCTCTCTCTCTCTCTCTCTCTCTCTCTCTCTCCGAACCTCTCGCGCACTCTCTCTCTCCGTACCTCTTGCGCGCGCTCTCTCTCGCTCTCTCTCGCTCTCTCTCTCTCTCTCTCTCTCCGAACCTCTCGCGCACTCTCTCTCTCCGTACCTCTTGCGCGCGCTCTCTCTCGCTCTCTGTACCTCTCGCACGCGCGCTCTCTCTCTCTCTCTCTCGCGCACTCTCTCTCTCCGTACTCTTGTGCGCGCTCTCTCTCGCTCTCTGTACCTCTCGCACGCGCGCTCTCTCTCTCTCTCTCTCTCGCGCACTCTCTCTCTCCGTACCTCTTGCACGCTCTCTCTCTCTCTCTGTACCTCTCGCACGTGCGCTCTCTCTTGCGCTCTCTCTCTCTCTCTCTGGGCCGTGTTCCTCTCATATTCAGCGTAGCGATCGGAATGTTTGGATTTCAGGTGATAAATTAAACCCGACGTCATCACAACATTTCGGCCGTATTGTTTCGGTAATAAAAGTCTTTCGGCCGAAAACCGAAAATGCCCTTTTGGGCCATTTTCGGCCGAAAATTTTCGGTGGCCGAAAATTCGGTGCATCCCTACCGCTCGCATTACTGCACATCAGGCACACAGCGCTCGCTTTACTGCACATCAGGTACACAGCGCTCGCATTACTGTACTGCACATCAGGTACACAGCGCTCGCCTTACTGTACTGCACATCAGGTACACAGCGCTCGCATTACTGTACTGCACATCAGGTACACAGCGCTCGCATTACTGTACTGCACATCAGGTACACACCACTCGCATTACTGCACATCAGGTACACAGAGCTCGCATTACTGCACATCAGGTACACAGAGCTTGCATTACTGCACATCAGGTACACAGCGCTCGCATTACGCATTACTGCACATCAGGTACACAGTGCTCGCATTACTGCACATCTCGCATTACTGCACATCAGATACACAGCGCTCGCATTACTGCACATCAGGCACACAGCGCTCGCATTACTGCAGATCAGGTACACAGCGCTCGCATTACTGCACATCAGGCACACAGCGCTCGCATTACTGCAGATCAGGTACACAGCGCTCGCATTACTGCACATCAGGTACACAGCGCTCGCATTACTGCACATCAGGTACACAGCGCTCGCATTACTGCACATCAGGTACACAGCGCTCGCATTACTGCACATCAGGTACACAGCGCTCGCATTACATCAGGTACACAGCGCTCGCATTACTGCACATCAGGCTGCACATCAGGTACACAGCGCTCGCATTACTGCACATCAGGCTGCACATCAGGCACACAGCGCTCGCATTACTGCACATCAGGTACACACCGCTCGCATTACTGCACATCAGGCACACACCGCTCGCATTACTGCACATCAGGTACACAGCGCTCGCATTACTGCACATCAGGTACACAGAGCTCGCATTACTGCACATCAGGTACACAGAGCTTGCATTACTGCACATCAGGTACACAGCGCTCGCATTACGCATTACTGCACATCAGGTACACAGTGCTCGCATTACTGCACATCTCGCATTACTGCACATCAGATACACAGCGCTCGCATTACTGCACATCAGGCACACAGCGCTCGCATTACTGCAGATCAGGTACACAGCGCTCGCATTACTGCACATCAGGCACACAGCGCTCGCATTACTGCAGATCAGGTACACAGCGCTCGCATTACTGCACATCAGGTACACAGCGCTCGCATTACTGCACATCAGGTACACAGCGCTCGCATTACTGCACATCAGGTACACAGCGCTCGCATTACTGCACATCAGGTACACAGCGCTCGCATTACATCAGGTACACAGCGCTCGCATTACTGCACATCAGGCTGCACATCAGGTACACAGCGCTCGCATTACTGCACATCAGGCTGCACATCAGGCACACAGCGCTCGCATTACTGCACATCAGGTACACACCGCTCGCATTACTGCACATCAGGCACACACCGCTCGCATTACTGCACATCAGGCACACACCGCTCGCATTACTGCACATCAGGCACACAGCGCTCGCATTACTGCACATCAGGCACACAGCGCTCGCATTACTGCACATCAGGCACACAGCGCTCGCATTACTGCACATCAGGCACACAGCGCTCGCATTACTGCACATCAGGCACACAGCGCTCGCATTACTGCACATCAGGCACACAGCGCTCGCATTACTGCACATCAGGCACACAGCGCTCGCATTACTGCACATCAGGCACACAGCGCTCGCATTACTGCACATCAGGCACACAGCGCTCGCATTACTGCACATCAGGCACACAGCGCTCGCATTACTGCACATCAGGCACACAGCGCTCGCATTACTGCACATCAGGCACACAGCGCTCGCATTACTGCACATCAGGCACACAGCGCTCGCATTACTGCACATCAGGCACACAGCGCTCGCATTACTGCACATCAGGCACACAGCGCTCGCATTACTGCACATCAGGCACACAGCGCTCGCATTACTGCACATCTGGCACTCAGCGCTCGCATTACTGCACATCAGGCACACACCGCTCGCATTACTGCACATCAGGCACACACCGCTCGCATTACTGCACATCAGGTACACAGCGCTCGCATTACTGCACATCAGGTACACAGCGCTCGCATTACTGCACATCAGGCACACAGCGCTCGCATTACTGCACATCAGGCACACAGCGCTCGCATTACTGCACATCAGGCACACAGCGCTCGCATTACTGCACATCAGGCACACAGCGCTCGCATTACTGCACATCAGGCACACAGCGCTCGCATTACTGCAGATCAGGTACACAGCGCTCGCATTACTGCACATCAGGTACACAGCGCTCGCATTACTGCACATCAGGTACACAGCGCTCGCATTACTGCACATCAGGCTCGCATTACTGCACATCAGGTACACAGCGCTCGCATTACTGCACATCAGGTACACAGCGCTCGCATTACTGCACATCAGGTACACAGCGCTCGCATTACATCAGGTACACAGCGCTCGCATTACTGCACATCAGGCTGCACATCAGGTACACAGCGCTCGCATTACTGCACATCAGGCTGCACATCAGGCACACAGCGCTCGCATTACTGCACATCAGGCACACAGCGCTCGCATTACTGCACATCAGGCACACAGCGCTCGCATTACTGCACATCAGGCACACAGCGCTCGCATTACTGCACATCAGGCACACAGCGCTCGCATTACTGCACATCAGGCACACAGCGCTCGCATTACTGCACATCAGGCACACAGCGCTCGCATTACTGCACATCAGGCACACAGCGCTCGCATTACTGCACATCAGGCACACAGCGCTCGCATTACTGCACATCAGGTACACAGCGCTCGCATTACTGCACATCAGGCACACAGCGCTCGCATTACTGCACATCAGGCACACAGCTCGCATTACTGCACATCAGGCACACAGCGCTCGCATTACTGCACATCAGGTACACACCGCTCGCATTACTGCACATCAGGTACACACCGCTCGCATTACTGCACATCAGGCACACACCGCTCGCATTACTGCACATCAGGCACACACCGCTCGCATTACTGCACATCAGGCACACAGCGCTCGCATTACTGCACATCAGGCACACACCGCTCGCAATTACTGCACATCAGATACACACCGCTCGCATTACTGCACATCAGGTACACAGCGCTCGCATTACTGCACATCAGGTACACACCGCTCGCATTACTGCACATCAGGTACACAGCGCTCGCATTACTGCACATCAGGTACACAGCGCTCGCATTACTGCCGATCAGGTACACAGCGCTCGCATTACTGCACATCTCGCATTACTGCACATCAGGCACACACCACTCGCATTACTGCACATCAGGCACATCAGGTACATTTAGAGTTAATCCCCCTTTACTTTCACGATTGGCTGCTGATAAACAGGAAATGACCATATTTGGATGCGACAGTGTTATGCAGGAGAGAGAGAGCTTTCTAACGGTGTGTGTGATGATTTATAACCACAACTTTTGATGAATTTATGAGAAATCTACAGATGCAAACAGACACAGTGTAGTAAAATAAAGACCTAAATGTGTATTTCCGACCTTTTTATCACCATAAGTCTGAAAGAAGACGTGTTATTGAAGACTAATATCCCAAAATCTCAAAATTGACCAGTGAAAAAAAAACTGTTTTTGCCTGCCGTGTCTCGCCATAACCGTTAGTAAAGGTTGTGTACGTGTTCTTGATAATCGTGTGTGTGTGTGTGGTGTGTGTGTGTGTGTGTGTGTGTGTGTGTGTGTTCCTCCAGTCCAGCAGAGGAGCTCAGCTTCAGTGCTAAAGAATCAGACAGGAGGTGTTTGATCGTCCTCAACAACGTCACCAAAAACCACGTGGCCTTTAAGGTGAGACTCCATTAACACTTTTAAAGAGAATTTAAGCGAATCCCAGACGTGATGCGATTAGCAATTAGCCTGTCCACAACAGACGTGACCAAATCAATCACACATCACAGCCAATCAGAAGAGCGTGTGGGCGGAGTCTCACTTCAAGCACAACCAAATGGATAAATATTGCATAAATATTACAACATTTTAACATGGTTAAAAATACACTCTTAGAAGAAAAAGCGAGATGTCTTAAATTATTGCATAACACTTTCATATTTCAATAATTAAAGATAAATGGTAGTTTTTGCAAAATTGTTTCCATTGGCCATATTTAAGTGCAACCAAATGGATAAACACAATCAAATTAACTATTGAATTTTAACTATTGAAATTAATTATTGAAACATGAAAGCGTTATGCAATAATTTAAGTTAGCCTAAATAAATAAAGATAAATGGGAGTTTTGCAAAATTGGCCGTATTTTCAATTCGTACTTTCAATTTGTGCAATTTGAAGGGTAATGTAAACGCGGCATTAAGTTTCAGTTTGAAGGGTAATACTGTAAATACTGTAAAGCTGCTGTGAATGCGGTGTATAAATGAAGTGGACGTGACTCTGCTGATGATGGCATTGGGCTCTACACTTCTCTACGGTTATAAACCCAGGCGGTTATAAAAGTTCATACGTTACTGCAGTTTGTTTGTGCAATCAGAGCCTGTTCTGTGGCTTATTGGTTATTAGGGAGGAACTCTATTAAAAGAGGTGCTTTTGTTTACACAACATTTTGACAGCGTTCCCAATGCGCTTCCCAGAAAATGAAGGTTACAGTGAGGCATACAGGCTTCATATAGTGTGTGTGTGTGTGTGTGTGTGTGTGTGTGTGTGTGTGTGTGTGTGTGTGTGTGTGTGTGTGTGTGTGTGTGTGTGTGCAGGTACGGACCACGGCTCCAGAGAAGTACCGAGTAAAGCCCAGTAACAGCAGCTGTGAGCCCGGATCCAGTGTGGACATCGTGGTTTCTCTTCACGGAGGTAACAGTCACTTTTAAGATATTAAACATCCCATGTTCTACAACTTTCTCAAGTTGTATTTGAGGTTTTCATGTCCTTAAGGATATATATTTGCGGTATAAGTACCAAAAACGAGTCGTTTTTCAGCAAAATTCACCGTTTTGAATCCAAATATGTCATTTATGTGACTCGTGTAGTTTTTTTTTTTTGGGTCTTGGGGGGTTGAGAGTTGTGAAGTTGCAAGCACGGTAAACTTCACAATAATAAATGTGTAATTAGGCTGGAGTGAGACCACAGATGTCTTTCGGTCTTTGTTTGGCGCTGTAATGACGCGTGACCGTCACACAGATCGCTGTGAGCCAATCACATGTTCCGCTTTACAGCGCCACAATAAACCATGACTGAACTCAGGGCTCGACCCTAACGCCTGTCCGTCACAAGTGGACTTTTAGAAGAGGCAAGTTAAAGATAATTATCATGTTAAGTATCTTAACTTTAGTGACAAAAAATAACCAGGGAAGCATTGACACACAAGAATGATTGTGATTTTATTACATTCAAATGTAAACATCGATTGATAACGGTGTATTTCTGCTAACAACGTCGCGTTGTTTTTGTTCTATTTCACCGACGAAAATAGTTCCAAAGTAAAAGTGTTTCGTTACTGAATGAATCGTTTGTATGAATGACTCAATGATTCACTAATTACGACGGTCACCTGCCGCCACCTACTGGTGGTTTAGTTTCATGTTTAAGTATTGCATTTTTTTTATTTGTATATTCAAACATTTATTTAAAACATCAATCTATTAACATTATTTATAGCAGTTTTAATTTTGCACTGCGAGTAATTTGATGGGTAACAGCCCTATAGTGTCTTATTATTATAACTGGATTTATTGATCAAATGTACGAATTTAACATGAAAGATGATGCATACATTTAATAAGGTAATAAAATTTATCTTTAAAAAATAAATAACACTCTGGTGTGAATGTCACAGATATCTCCCCCCCCCCCCCCATGAACACACCACGGCAAACTGCCCTTCAGAAACACTCACTTTACATCGAAAACACCAGACGCTCTTGATCTGAGCGCTTTCTGTTGACAGTGTTTCCAGCTGATGACACACACACACACACACACACACACACACACACGCGCACACACAGCTCTGAGCGATGTGCAGGTTTGGTCAAGTGTGTCATTGCACGGTTTTTGCCTCCAACTGAGAGTGTTTTCCCGACATGTTTCAACACCATGTGCATTAAATAAATAATAATAAAATAGTGTTTTATCTAAGACAGCATTGATTGGTGTGTGTGTGTGTGTGTGTGTGTGTCAGGCTTCCAGGCGTCTCCTCAGGACCGGTTCCTGGTCATGGCAGCAGAAACGGAGAGCGGCGCTGGAGTCCCAGAGTTATCTCAGTTCTGGAAGGAGGTTTCAAAAGCCAAAATCATGGAGCACAGGTGACGTCTGACACACACACAACACACACACACACACACACACACACACACAACACACCACACACACACACACACACACCACACACACACACACTTCTCACATTATCAGTTTATTCGCTATAGTTTAGAGAATGGTGATAAAATGACAGGAACTCAGTTGATATTTCACTGGTTTGTCCATTTAACAGCTGACAGATATTCAACATAATTCATGTGTGAGACAGTCGATGGACAAACCAGTGAAATATCAAGTTCCTGTCATTTTATCACCATTCCCTAACCTGTGATAGTGAGAGATGTTGAATGTGTCTGAATAAACGCTGGTTTGACCGTGTATCTCAGTATGATGTGTGACCAGGAGTTAAATAAGCCGTTTTGATGTTTCCCACAGGCTACGCTGTCACGTCCTAGAGAGTCCCAAGTCTATTCTGAGCAATTCATTTGATAGTTCGTCAGTGCCGTCCACCAATGAGCATCAGGATCTGCAGACGATGGTGAGAACGCTTACTCCATACGTCCTCTTTACCCAGACATCCTCTTTTAGGACCTAAAATATTTCTAGATCAGCCAAAATATCCAGGATTCTGCTCTTGGTTTCTACAGTTTAGCTTTGCTTTAGGCTCCGCCTTCTCGCACGCCACCATTGGTCAGTCGGTCATGTACGTAACACAAACATTGCATCTCAGTCATTACCCTCAGCACACGAGAGAGACTTATTACCCCACGCTTTTCCATTACCCTTCAAATTGGGCAAATTGAAATTGCGAATTGAAAATACGCCCAATGGAAACATGTCAAATTCGCAAGAACTCCCATTTATCACAAAAAAGTTTAGGAGGTTTTTCAGGCAATTCGAAAAATAAATATTTCGCAAAACTGCAATGAAAAAAGTTTTTGAGCATTTATAGTCGCCTGACGTAGATGACGCGCTGTGTTTGGACAGAAGGAAAATATGACGTTTTAGTCGCATAACGTCGGTTAATGGAAACGCCATCATTTCGTAATAGTTTTTTATCGACATTTAGAAGAAAAAAACAAAGAAAAAAAAAAAAAAAAACGCAAACGTTTTTTCGCAAATCTGTAATGGAAACGCCTGCTGCTGATCAACAGTGACACATGGCTCCTGAACAGCGTAAAAACAAAAAGCCCAAATGTAAATTCACCGATGATCTACACAGACGATTCCCGTGTTTTTGTTCCGGTCGGGATCGTGTAAAATCGTGTATTTTCTGCTTAAAACTGCAGTGAACCAAAACACTGAAATCGCTGGTGTTTCTGACGTCACAAACTACCAACATGACTTCATGACTTTTGCGTAAACATACACGCCACTTTCAAGTCAAGTGGCGTGTTATTTATACGCATTTTGAGCTATCCGCGTGTAACGGTGTATATCTACGCCGTTATGTTCGAGTGATTCCGCGTGTATGTACACGCTGTTAAAAATCCGGGCGAAATAAAGCCAAATGTAGATCTACATCTGGGGGAGCGATATTTTTCTTACTAGGATGGTAGGGAAAGACTCATAAATGGTATTAATCAGTGACGGGTAGGTTTAGGGACGGGGTTGGGGTAGGTCATATATTTATATATACAGTAATGTAACGTTAAGTCAACGGCGTTCATAAACACGCTGAAAAGCGATTATGCGTATTGATAGCACGCCAAAAATGGAAATACGAATTGGCGTGTCATACATACGCAGTTTCATGAGATCAGTCTGCAAACTACAGTAACCAATCAGATCAACGTGTGATCGTCAACCAGTGGATCTCTGAGTGAGTGAGTGGAGGCGGGGCTCATTTGCATATTCATAGAACCACGCATACTAAATGAGGCAAGGGTGTCGGGTTACATTCAAGATATTATAAGGCATGAAGATATTTTTTTCTGGAAAAAACACTAGATACCATTATTCACTACAGGGCGACTTTAAGTGTTTATTTTATTGCACTTTATCAATCTCAGAGTCAGAAATCTTCAGCAGCTTTACACACACCAAACAGTTTTATTCATAACTATATTCTGAAGCTTTGTTCATATATCAATCGACTGATTTATAGAACATTTTACTCCTAAAATGTTATTTCCTGTCTGTTTACAGTTAGGTGTGCGATTAAATATCGTCTACGGTAATATCGTGATTGTTTTGACCTTTACCTCACTTTACAAAAAACAAACACATACTGCGTGATTTTATGTATTAAAAAGCAGTAAACACACCCAATATTCAAGATATGGGGCCAAAACACTACATCATTTGATACAGTTAATCAGTGTCACACAAAGAGTGGCGTTTTTTTTCTCCAAATATCAACAATATTGCAAATGTGAAATTGATTTTATACAAAAGTTCAATAAACAAGAAGTTAAAATTTAGTGACTTACATTGTAGATGCAGTTTATGCTCCACTTTGCCACAGAAAATAGTTGCAAACAAAGACACAGCTGTGTTTCATTACTTAATTAATCAGTCCGTTAGAGCAAATCAGTGAATGAATGATTCACTGACTCACTGATTAAGAGTCAAATGCATTTCTGAACGAATCAGCCGTTTGTTTGAACAAATTCGTTGAATGAATGATTCAGTGACTCACTCATTAACGGTCACTTGCTGCCACCTACTGGCGGTTTTAATTACACATTTAAAGTAGCTTTTCATTTTTTTTAATAATTTCAAAAATATCAATATTCAACATTATGTTTAAAACATCAAAACATTATTGATGCATTTGTAACGGCACATCTTTCACTCGCCCTAAAATTAAACCTAGATTTTTTTTTTTTGTCCAGAAAGCTTATTTTATTTCATTTTAATCATATTTGTTCTATTTTTTAATGCAATTTCTTTCTTTTATTTACCAATAAATAATAAATAAATAGTAATTTAAGCCCATTCCTCACATTCTTTCAACTTAAATTATAAAATAACACATAACCCTTTTAATTCAGCTGTAAATATCTTACATTGGGAGTCTTTGACCTCTTGTGGAACATAATAATAATAACACATGATATTTCCCGACTCTAGATGGGCTTATATCTCTATATGGAGTAAATGATGTTCCTCTGGGTCCTAAAGTCAGTCTCTCTTCAGTGTGTGTTCAGATACACATCTACACATTATACTATCATTATTTGGTAAAGTTTTAGCATTGTTAGTTTGAATTTTGATCATTTTTAGGTTTTTCTGTGTGTACTGAAGCATTCCTCACATTCCAGTCATTCCTAAGAGGGTCATTGATTGATTTGTTACTTTTTTACATTTTAACCATAAAACTCAATTTTTTTTGGTGTATTCATGGTTCAAATGTGACAAAAGTCCTGGACCTCTCTGATGAACGCTCAATTTTTAATATTTTTGTATGAGTTTGGGGTCAGAATGACCCGAGAGAGAGAGTTAATTTGACCCAAGCGCTGCTGCACCCATAACCTCCTGATGTGTGTGTGTGTGTGTGTGTGTCCGCAGCTGATGCGTGTGATGCTGACGAACTCTCGGCTGGAGCAGAAGCTGGACGCGTGTGTGTGGATGCAGAAAGTTCTGCTGGTTCTGCTGGCGTTTCTCACGGCGCTCAGCTTCACTACGGCCTACTCGCTGTGGACCTCGTGAGGTTACACACACTTTTACCCACAACACCACGGCGATGATGATGATGTCATCACAACACCACAGAGGCGATGATGTCATCACAACACCACGGCGGCGATGATGTCATCACAACACCACAGAGGCGATGATGATGTCATCACAACACCACAGCGGCGATGATGATGATGTCATCACAACACCACAGCGGCGATGATGATATGTCATCACAACACCACAGAGGCGATGATGATGTCATCACAACACTACGGCGATGATGTCATCAGAACCGGTCCGAAACCACGCGGGAAAAAAGCTGTTTCTATCAGAGAATAAACCAGTTTAATTTATAAAACACGATCATGCAAATGTAATTAACTCAGTTTGATTTTTTAATATGTATATGTATATCGGGTCACTGTGCGCTTTTACCCAGAGAGCATCATGATGATGATGTCATCAGAACCGGTCTGAAACCACGGATGTGTTTTTATCACTCGCTCTCAGAGAATAAACCAGTTTAATTTATAAACATGTTGTGTACAATTATCAATATCATGCAAATGTAATTAACTCGCTTTGATTTTTAATATATATAGTATTTTATAAAGTATGAATGAATGAATGTATAAACAATAAAATGACACTTTTTGTCACACTTTTATCATCAGTTTTCTGTGTGCTTTTTTGTGCCTCAATAACATTTAAAGTAAATTTACTTTTAAGTTGTTACATGTTTAGATGGACATGATGCATCAGGCAATGTCTTATTATTATAGAAAGGAAATAGAAATATATAATAAAGTAAATCAATTTTTGTATAAATTGCATTACGGTAAAGCAACTTTCTTGGCAAGTGTAATTTAATGGATTCACGATGTTTTAAAACTGGGTTATTTCTGTGATAATTCTATTCAATTCTGTTATTCTTCTCAGATTAATTCATATTACAGAAGAAGAAATTATAGATTGTTTTGTTATTTTGATATTTTGATAGTTTGTTATTCAAGTTATTCTATTGTTTAATTAATAACCTAGAAGTGTTTTGTCTTGACATAAATGATCATTTCTGGGATTCACATTAGATTCCGTGAAGTGAATATTATTATTTTTGATTCCCAATGATAATAAAACATGTTTTAAAAGTGATCAAATATGATATCTCATTATCTGGAGACGTTTTGGAAGATGCTGAGATCAAATCCTATAAAGAACACGTATGATTGGTCACGTACGTATATGATTCATAACAAGAGAAATTTTGTCTAAAAGGTTAAAAAAACGATGTATATGCCTATATTTCTAATTATTATTTTATGTCAGACTTTACAGGTTTGATATTTAAGAAATAAAAAGGTCACCATACCCAATTTCTTTGATCGAAAACTTCTAAATAAAAGTTTGTTTAAAAAAAAATGTGTATGCTATTTTCATATTATTTTGCATATATATATATATACACATATACATACACACACATGCATTCATATATTTAAGAATTTGTATTTATTTATTTATAAAATATACATATTTATATAATATATATACACAGTATATATGTGCAAATATTTCTTAAATGTATATGCATAAGTGTGCATTTATATATATATGAATTATTAGACACAGAACACACACACATATATTATGCAAACACAAACTTTTATTTTGCATGCGATTCATCGTTTCTATTAAACGTGTTGATCAC
>CM070826.1:1608439-1648551 GCA_036326025.1 Chrosomus eos
CATGGATTCAATGGAATGCTGCAGATTCGCGTCTACCGCGCCGCGCTATAAACGCCTCATTCGCGCCGCAGGACATCGTCTTTACATTGACTTAACATTGAAATCACTCGCGGCAGACGCTCTATTCGCGTTTGGTGTGAACGCGCCATTACAATGTGTTTGTGACACAAAATATAAACACTTATAACAGGCTTACCATAGTGAATCAGGGTAAGATATAAACGGAAGAAGGATTGATGTTTTTTTGACTCATTTAAATAATAAAAAAAAAAGTTACATAGTGTAACTTTAAAATAACAGATTCTACAAACAGTATTTTCATGTTTTACGATACTCAACTGTAAATGCTCATCAAAGATGGAGTGATGTGTAATAGTGGATCTGATGCATGTGTGCAGGAATCATCGTGCGCTCGTCGATCTGGCTCGGTCTCCCCGATCTCATCGACAGAATCTCCGGGGGGAACGGCACTGACGTCTGGCCCGAGGTGTTCTGTGTCGGCAGTGCGGTACGGCCCGTTACACCGTTATAGCGGACACTTCATGTGTAGCCTACTTTAAATATCTCTGAGAGTGGTTAAATCTGCAGATATGTGTGCTTGCATAAACATACAGTTGCATAAAATATAAGATTAATCCAACCCGATCTCACGGAATTAGTAAGATTTTTGCTAAATCGTACATATTTTACAAGTTGCCCAATTGTTTGAATTCGTACCAATGACCTGCCCCTGACCCCGCCCCTTAACCTACCCTGACCCCGCCCCTAAACCTAACCCTGACCCCGCCCCTAAACCTAACCCCCCCTTAACCTACCCCTGACCCCGCCCCTAAACCTACCCCTGACCCGCCCCTTAACCTACCCCTGACCCCGCCCCTAAACCTAACCCTGACCCCGCCCCTAACCCTGACCCCGCCCCTAAACCTGACCCTGACCCCGCCCCTAAACCTAACCCTGACCCCGCCCCTAAACCTACCCATCACGTGGGTTTAGACAAATCGTACAAATTCTTACAAATTAGCCACCTTTTAATCACTCGTACGAATTCGTAGGAATTGGTCGTGAGGTAGCGTTGGATTAATCATATTATAAGTAACTTCTCATATAATTTTTAACAATAAGACTAATAACTAAAAATTAACCCCAAAATAACAGTAACATACAAATAAACGCATATAATACATATATAAAAAATATAATGTATATATATTCTTCCAAAAATAAATTAATAAACAATCAAACAAATGTAAACTGGGTCAATTCAAAAGGACAACAAAATAAAAAAGAATACATATATAAATACTAAAATATAAATAAATAAAAGAATAATAACTAAATAGTGAGTTTATACTTAGAACAATAATAAATATCTGCCAGTGGGGTCAGAAAAATAAATGTAATTCTAAGGGAAAACAAGATTAAAATAAACATATAAATATAAACAAGAAATAACAACTAAATAGTAAGTTTGTACTTAAAACAAAAAAAGAAATCTGCCAATGCTGTCAAAAGGGAAAATGAGATATAAATAAATAAATACTAACAAAACTGAAAATAATAACTAGTTAAAAGTTCACATTATAGGCGCAATAATAATCTAAACATTATCCATTTACTCTCACAAATAAGTCTTATAATAAGAAATGAAAGCCTTAAAATGAATAAAAAAACACTAATTTTGCTAGTTGATTTAAAATCATATTCTTTCTACCTATTCAAACTGACATTGTTTTCTATCAAATATGCTTTAAATGCATTTAAATCCAAAAAATCCTTATTATCTTTGAGTGTAATACTGTAAAGATGTTTGTGTGTCCGTCTGCAGATGTGGATCCAGCTGTTTTTCAGCGCCTCCTTCTGGTGGACGTTTGTTACGCCGTGGATGTTTTCTTAGTGGTCAAGAGATCAGCTGGCATCAGGTGTGTCCCATCATGCATCTTGTTATTGTAAACGCGCGAGCAGATGTTAGTTTATTTGCTGACGCGTGTGTCTCTGTCGTAGCACCATCATCCTGTATCACATGATCACATGGGGTCTGACGCTTCTGCTGTGTGTCGAGGGCGTTGCGATGCTCTACTACCCCTCCATCTCCAGGTGACCATACAACACACACTTAAAGGTGCAGTGTGTACTTTACACACACTTAAAGGTGCAGTGTGTACATTACACACACTTAAAGGTGCAGTGTGTACATTATACACATTTAAAGACGCAGTGTGTACATTATACACGCTTAAAGGTGCAGTGTGTACATTATACAGGCTTAAAGGTGCAGTGTGTACATTACACACACTTAAAGGTGCAGTGTGTACATTACACACGCTTAAAGGTGCAGTGTGACACACACTTAAAGGTGCAGTGTGTACATTACACACACTTAAAGGTGCAGTGTGTAATTTATACACACTTAAAGGTGCAGTGTGTACATTACACACACTTAAAGGTGCAGTGTGTACATTATACACACTTAAAGGCACACTATGGACCATTTGTGTTTTTGTCAAATAGCGACCCCTAGAGTCGCTGTGGAATATTTGCACTGTCGTAAATAGCCGTATACCCGTGGCTATAGAACATGCTTTAGAAGCGTCGGCCATGCAACAGACACAGATAGACTCCGAAGATATTGACCAGGTAATGTTTCACAATTTCATACAAATATTAGGCTACTGCATAGTTTACTGAACTACTGATGATGGTAATAGGATAATAATAACTATATGTCAAGTGTTAGACTACTTTATAATAATAAAGTACTGTACCGCATTTGCTGGCTTATAATGTTTTACACGATTGCTGCTAAATCACAAGTAAATAGCCTATAGTCTAGGCCTACTGTATAATTTCATTTGTGTTTTTTGATTGTAATGTAAACATTACAAAATGCCAGATGACATCAATAAAGCTAAATGTACGTCGCATTATTTCATAACATTGGCCGTTATGATGTCATTAGACACGATTATTGCAATTTATCATAATAGTTTGCAAATTGTGCTCGTTTACACGATTTACAACCTCTAGGCTTATATATGTCCTGATAATTTTGTGAGATATTGACAACTGTCTTCATGACAATCGCAACAATGGATAAATGAACAGCATAAAAAAAAATGACATACTACAAGCAAGCACAACATAATACAACATAGAACGCAAACAAGTTTACAAATAAGAGATTTACTTACTAGTTCATCAACAAGATGGCCAGGTCAGCATCACTGTTGCACCCAGTGCTGATTTTTAGCTCGCACCAACGAGTGAAAATCCACATCTATGGAAAAGCCTGACAGAGTGACTCTTGTCTGGTTCCTCACACGGTCAGATTCTCTTTTCCTTATTCCTAGTCTCTTCCAACCGCGTTTTCTTTGCTTTTTCCATCGTCGAGTATCAACATAGGTATCACGTCTGAATTGGGCGCAAGTATTCGTGCTTCCGTTGTTGTTGTTGTGTGTGACGTCGTTGCCGTAAAGCAAGTCGTGATTCTCGTGAGATTTGTCGGGGCGCTCCTCTCAAACTTACATAGCCGGTTTTTCCAGCGACGACCCCCCCGAGCTTTACTAGCAGGAGGATTCGTCCTACTATGAGTTTATTTACCACCGAAATTACTTAGAAGCTGTTATATTAAGGTGCAATTGTTACATAGTGTGCCTTTAAAGGTGCAGTGTGTACATTATACACGTTTACAGGAGTAGTTCACTCCAGAATTAAAATTTCCTGATCGTTTACTCTCCATCATCCAAGATGTTCATGTCTTTCTTTCTTCAGTGGAAAAGAAATTAAAGTTATGAGGAAAACATTCCAGGATTTTCTCCATATAGTGACTTCAACGGGTCGAAGGTTTAAATGTGAGTTTCAGTGCAGCTTCAAAGTCTCGACACGACCCAGTCGAGGAATAAGAGTCTGATCTAGACAAACCAGCGACATTTATAGCAAAATACTTCTTTTCTTCTTTTCTTTTCCACTGAAGAAAGAAAGACTTGAACATCTTGGATGACGGAGAGTAAATGATCAGGAAATTTTCATTCTGAAGTGAACTACTCCTTTATTAATAGCAACACTAAAGTCATTGGATTCTTAGTCAATGCATGAACTGATAACATGAGTGCATCGAGTACAATGCATTCTGGCAAATGCATGACTGTGATGTGAGCCGTTTCTGCACTGTGTGTCTGATGAGTGTGTGTGTGTGTTTGTCATGTGAGTTGTGAGAATGGCCTTCAGCACGCCGTCCCGCACTACGTCACCACATACGCACCGATGCTCCTGGTGCTCGCCGTCAACCCAGTGCTGTTCGCCCGCACCGTATCAGCCGGTGAGTGCCAATCTGCTCAAGCCCTTTACAGGAGGAGAATCAGCCCATGAGTTACTCAGACTCAGGGTATCATAGCTGTATATGACAGTATTCTCTCAGACGAACACAATCCGAGTTATATTAATAAATGACTCTTACAAGCTTTATAATGGCAACCAACAGATCATTGAAGCTCATCTGTTGCTCATTGTTAAAGGGTTAGTTCACCCAAAAATGAAAATTCTATCATTGTTTACTCACCCTCAAGTTGTTCCAAACCTCTATGTGTTTATTTGTTCTGCTGAACACAAAGGAAGATATTTGGAAGAAAACAGATCTCAATCCCCATTAGGAAAAAATACATACTATGGTAGTCAATGGGGATTGAGATCTGTTTTCTTCCAAATCTTCCTTTGTGTTCAGCAGAACAAATAAACACATAGAGGTTTGGAACAACTTGAGGGTGAGTAAACGATGATAGAATTTTCATTTTTGGGTGAACTATCCCTTCAAGTCATGTTATGTTAACAAATTAACCTATAAAGCCAATTGTTTCAGTGTAGAAATGTCTTCAGTTCAGTTAGGCCTAATTCATGATTAGGAATGCACCGATATGAAATTTTTGGACTATATACCGATAACCGATATATCGGCCAATAACTCTAAATCCAATTTTTTTTATAATTTTTGAGAGCCTGATTACAAAAACAAAAGTCTCATCATTAAAAGTCACGTCCCAAACACATAATTAGAATTTTCTCATTATAACTTTATGTTGCCGATATGACAGACTTGTGTTGCACTGAACTGTATTTTCCTTTTTTGAAGTGATTTCAATCATATTTCAATTTAAAACCATCATGATGAACAGTGCATCTGAAGAGTCTCAGCTGAAGGAAATAATACACTATTTATCGGCTTTAATATATCGGCCAAATTTTCTTAACAATAACATTAAAATGAACATATATCAGCCAATACCCAAATGGTGGATGATGTATTTGTGCATCCCTATTCATGATTGTATTGTAGAGAAACTGGTGTTTTCTTGCAGTGACGTCGCTGCTCAAGGGCCAGCAGGGAATCTACACCGAGAACGAGAGACGACTCGGATCCGAGATCAAAATACGCTTCTTTAAGATCATGCTGGTGTTCGTCATCTGGTGAGATTCATATTCATAGAGCAGAGATTTATATCAAGCCAATATTCCTCCTCTTACTCACACACTGCAAAACATGCTGTTCTTCCTCAGTATTTCTGTCTCGTTTTCTGTCTAAACATTCTTAAAGGTACAATATGTAAGATTTTTGTAATAAATATTTAAATATATATAAATAAATATATATTCTGCAGTTGTGTACTTATAATATCCCAAAAGTCCCCAAAGATTTTTAATTTCAGAGAAATTCCAATTTTAAATAATGGCTCGTCCATGTTCACTCGTCGCTTGTCAATGACGTAATATCCGCGTTATCCCTGGTTTCCGCTTGTACTGCCGTAGTAACCATGGCGACAGACGTGGACAACTGCGTTATGTCTAGCGCACGCTCACACTGCTGTTGTTTCGTTCAATTATTTTGGACCATGGTCGGCAGACATTTGGACAAAAGCAGAAATAAAACGAGGATCAATATCAGCGTGGCGTTTTCGAGATGCCGAGAGCTAGCGTCCGCGACTAACTTCTAAGTCCTCTAAGTCTGAGACCAAGACAAGACCGAGTACAAAAATGATTTTTCGAAGTAGTAAATAAAACAAAGATTTCTCGAGTTCGACTATTTTCAATCTTTCTACTTAAAAAAATCTATTTAATTCAGTGTGTCATTTCTTTATACATATTTCTGAAATTTGCTAGCAAAAAGTTAGCCCTTTACCAAAATTATTTCAATGCATCATAACAGCCAGGTTTGCACAGGCAAACGACACAAAAAGCTAGCTATTCACCGAAAGATTTTAAGAGGAACGGCACTTTTTTGATTGTTTTGTTGATTGTTAGTTCATCTAGGAAACTAACTGTCTGTTTTCTGTGGTCTTCATCAGCTGGCTGCCCAACATCATCAACGAGAGTTTGCTGTTTTATCTGGAGATGCAGGACGATATTAAAGCCAGCGATCTGAAGAATGTTCGTAACGCCACGCTCATCACGTGGTTCATCATGGTGAGTATATCAAATATTAATCAATTCCTGAACTGGGATGATTTTAGATATAAGAGACTGAACTAGCTCCTACTTCAGAGTTATTCCAGTGATGTAAGTGTGTGCTGATTGGCTGAACACACACACAAAAACAAAACAAAGCCGATGCGGAGCCAAACCCCCTCATGGAAAAAGAACGGTCATGTTTACACTGATCAGGATCAACTAAACTAAAGGCATAGACTCTTTAAAACACATCCAAGACTCCGGTGTGTTATTGTAAAGACATCGATGTTACATTTTCAAGACCCTAATTATGACGTGGAACAAAACAAACTGTGATTGGTTGCTTTACATGTATTTATTTTCCTGTTTATCACTGTGAAGCTGAAAGAATCTGTATTGTATAAAGCGCTGTAGAAATAAAGCTCACTTCAGCTACATAAATATCATTAAAGCTGCTGTCCGTAACATTTTTAAGTTAAAAATAATCCAAATTAATTATTTTTAAAAAAAACATCTTCAGCCAGTGTTCAAAACTATCTGCTTGCCATAGCTAGATTCAAAACGGTTAGCTTGTAATAATGATTTTAATTCCAGTGGTACTGGTGGGTTTTCGCGGGAAATTCAAGCATGTCTTTGCGTCATTACGTCACATCCGTACACATAAAGAAGGAGTTTCGGCTAGCCGGCTATACTGCGCGTGAGGAGATGTAGAGATGGGCTTTTCTCGCAGCACTTTACATGATTAAACTCATGGCGGATCCAGAAAGATCCAAACAACAATCATCAGTGTCAACTGGAGATTAACCAGTTATAAAACCCAAAAGACTGCGTACTTCGGATTTAAGGTGGAAAGAGAAAGAAACCGTCTCATGCGAACACAAGGGTACACATCGGTGGGGCTTTTGAAAGGTGCGTGAACTCCCGAAGGGGTTCGAAACGGAAGAAGAGACGGCTTTTTCTGCTGAACAAGTAAGACATTTCAATAGTTCAATCGTGTAACAGTACGTTTTCTTAATTCACACAGTTATGGAGTTTCCTTTGTTGTGCCTTTCTCGTTTAGCTATTATGGAGAATATGAATTCTGAACTACACAGGTAATCATAAAACACATTAGATAACGTTAGTCACGCAATGCTGATGTTGTTAACATGAACAATTTGAGAACAAATTTAAGTAGGCTATGATTTGCACGGTTGCTGTAAATCGCGCTGATTAAATCTAACGATCGCTTGTCATGTCGAATGCTTTTCCCCCTTAGTTGATCAGAACAAAAATGGATGTTACTTGTTCAGAAGACATTTTCCGGTGAAAATTCTTATGTTAGTCAAGCTTTCAAAAAGTGAATCTGTGATTCTGAATGACAGTCTCCACACAGCGCGGTGATTGACAGCAGCACTCGCCTCAAAACACTGTGTTCATCCGCGCTGTTTCATGCCGATTTACAACCCACGTAATAACAAACTCGTACTTCTATGAGTAAAGTTTACCATAAATCTGAAAGTCTTTTGGGGAGGGATCTGCATACCAACTTATCACAATCATAAAACTGGTTGATGTCAAAAAAGAACAAAAGGACAGGAAAATGCTTTACTTCGTAGAGATATATTATGAGAAAAGAACAATAGTGAAATGCAAAATAAACCCAAAACCCATTAGCAAACCATAATACAATAATACAAAGGCCTCAACAAACAGAGTGTAAAGTTGGATGCAACGAATGAGGATATACTTGTATATCACAGTCCATACGTGAAAGAAGAAACCTTCTAGCTGCTATAGATGTATATAGTTACTGAATCCTTGGTAATAGTCCAGACCAGATTCAATACTCCACACAGCAACTCCAGACACAAGTAGAAAAACAGTTCTTATCCTCTTCATTAAATATCCAGTTTCGATGACCCAAAGCCAATGAGATATTATGCAGGTATATTACTCCTTCCTATTCCCAACATGTACCAGGTAGTAGGAATAAGCATCATTGGTACCAAAAAAGGGTAGGTAAAAGGAGTCCTTTTTGATTGAGCATAAAACGGTAAGTTTCCCAATCAGGACATCAGTACAGGTAAGGTTACCAGAGGAAAGCCATGCTTTCCTCTTACCAAACAGCTCTCTCTTCTTCTACTCCCTACCGGTATTTAACTAAGCATAAATGAACCATGGTGTCCCCTAATGGTGGGTAGTAGAATAACACCATAAGTAACATTTAACTGTTACAACGTAAAGATGATAATTCCGCGAATCACTGCAGTTACAGATTTCGAACAGAGATAGCGACAAAAAGGGAAATTGCTACGGACTGCAGCTTTAAGAAACGACGCATGTTCACTAAAGCGTAATTTCTAAAACATGGATGACATAAAAATCCATTAAAAAATAACATAAAAAGTCCCAATAAACTATAAAAAATTATGATTTTTTGAAAACAATTGATTGTTTTCATGTTGCACAAATATCTCAACATTCTTAATTCATAAGTATTTGAAGTCTTCTGTGTGGAATTTAAGTCCTTCATAATTCATGCAGATCTTTATAACAGTACAGCTGATACTCACACAAAATCCATATAAATATCAGTCAATAATGTGTTTTAGTAAGATGGTATTTAATGTTTAGTTTTATGATCAAAGCTCTAGTTTAAAAAACTTCCTCAAAAGACTGATGATCATATTTGATACTTGCATAATCAGTCCCTCCAGAAAAACGATTATGAGATCGCATAAATCAATGCATAATCAGCCAATGTCTGTATATATATGCGGGGGTATTTCTTCAAATATGCCGCACTTTCGCCGCATAAATTGCAGATTTCCGCGCAAAATATGCGGGACTTGCATGATTTCATAATCCCCGCATTTTCGTTGCAAAAAAGTCGCATCTCAGCAGAAAGTTGAGAACTGTTGCGTTTGCTTCACACAAGAGCCGCCGTTTCCCTGTTGCCATTTTTTTTTTAAAATATATTTTATTTCTTCATTTTTCCAGAAGTTGTAGCATATTCCTTTAGTAAAGCTCCAGAACTTGTTTGACTCATCAATGTTTTGTAAGTTTGATGTGTTTATTAAGATCTGAAATAAAACAAGATGAACTGAAATATTCCAGCACTTTCTGTGATGTAGTGTGCTTGCTTATCATAGGAAGTAATAAGAAATGACTCTTTACAGTAAGGTAGTAGCCTAGTGAGAACAGGGAACAGGGGAATCACTTTATTCTCTTTCATCAAACCGCAGTTTCTGCAAGTTCCCGCAATTTCATCACATAAATATCCGCATATTCCATCGCATTTAAGAAAACGTGCCGCATAATCAAGGATTCTTGCCCGCAACAATCACAAAAAACCTCTCAGACAGACAGTGTTCTGTGTTCATAATTGCTGATTGAGTGTGTGTGTTCTCAGGGGATCCTGAACCCGATGCAGGGCTTCTTGAACACGCTGGCGTTCCACGGCTGGACGGGTCTGGACCTGGACTTCAGTCGGCAGAGGCGGCGAGAGCTAGCGTGGGATTCGGGCTCTACGTCTGCGGCGTGCGGATACACACCGACGGTGGGATCGACACTGATCTACCAGAGTCACGTTCAGGAGATCAAGAAGAGCCTGAGCGCTAACGGACAACAGACGTCAGACGCCATTAGTGTGCTCTCCGAAGGTAAGCGGAGTGAAGAGACGAGTCCCGGTTTAGGACCCCAGTGCTGTGCCTGATCTAAAGCTGTTCTTACTGTAATCAAACATGTAATAATCTTTTATTTTTATCCAGATTATTTATATAGATAAAGTGAAAGAAATTGCATTTTTAGGTATGTTTTGCGACATTGTTAATTGTCAAGCAATCAGGCTTTTATTTAATTTTTTAAATTACAAGCATTCATAATTAATTCTTAAACATAATTATGCTTGTATCATGTTATAATTTTTTACCGAAAAAACTTGTCGATGGTGAAAAAAAAAACGTTATCTCTAATCATTTCAGATAGCTGTATGCTATGTGCTACTATCTAAGCTAACTAAAAAAAACACAGAACGAGAATGGTTTAATTTCACAATCTATAGCTTCGGTTATATATAGTATATGAAACATTTAAGTTAAAAGACATTAATGGTTGTTATAATGTAGTTCAAACCGACTTGTATAATATAGTTCAAACGACTTGTATAATAAAGTGATATCTGATTTGTAACATTACCCATAAAACGTGTTTTGAACCAATCAGATTGCTTGGGTCCTAAGCTGGGTCTCTTCTCTTCACCACACCGGAGCCAAAACATAAACCAAGATCAAACAAACAAGTTATAGAAGTCCACAAATCACCATAATTCACCACGGATTAGTGTTGACAAAAGTACTGACTTCAATACTAAGTCGTTAGCGCTTGCTGAAGAGCGTCATTAATGTATATTCACAACATGTTTTTGAAGCGCTGATCATTGTAGCCAATCACAGACATATTTGATGAGTGCGTGAACACAGTGGCCAATCAGAGGCGTTTACGATTGCGCTCGAAGCTTTACATTTTTAAAATTTTAGTACATACTTTTGACAACACTAATCCATGGATTTAATGTAGTAACACTCACTGTAACTGGTATTATGACAGAAATAGTCAAACGCTTTCGTATACACATCTTTTTCCAGCACTTCAAAACTCACACACACACACACACACACACACACACACACACACACACACACACACACACACACACACGTCCAAAAGTTATGTCTGGAAGGGATATTTGTTTTTACTGACCCTACAAGTTTGATTAAACCATCAAAATATGAATATATATATATATATATATATATATATATATATATATATATATATATATATAATAATATATATATATATATATATCTATCTGACAAAATGATTTGGCAAAAAAGTTATACTACAGCTACAGGTTTTATTTTACTATGCAAAAAATGTATAGAAAAACATCTGACATGAAAAAGCAAGAATCAGTTATTAATATTTGGTTGCTTCTCTTGCATATGTTCATAATTTATTTGCCTGGACCAAAATTATGTTGTCGTCATGTTTCATTGCATTATCATCTGTTGAGAATTTATTTAGAAGACTATTTAAAATAATAGTTAAGAAAGTTAAGATTACTAAGTTAGAATAATTAAGTTAACATTTAATACACAACACTAAGATTAACAGTTCATGTTTCAGATACATATGTGGTTAAAAACATTCATGTGTAATTATGATTTGTGAATTGACTTCATTTCCCAAGATGCATTGAGCGTTGGTGACAGGCACGTGATTCACGTGGACGTTTTGTTTATGTTTGAGTGATCTGGCAACGGCCATCTCGTGAACGATTTGCTGAACAAGCACGCTGTATTGTTTCTTTTTCATTAAACGTCTAAAACGAAGCAACGTCTCGCATCGTCATTCCTAGTCTATAAGACGATAAATGTACAACATTTTTGGTGCCGAAACCCGGGAAACAGAAGACTATGAGTGACGAAGATATCGGAGAGCGACCGGCCGCTGTGGAACAACTTGAAAGGGCCAAAAGAAAGCGTCGGACGATACGGAGTTCCACAACGAGACTGCTAAACCAGATCGACGTTGAATTATTGAAAGGAGACAAGGATATCGACCGTGTGCGGGACATGTTAGCCGTGCTGTCAGCAAAAGAGGACAGTTGCGCTAGCTGGACAGCATAGTGGAGGAACACACTTCGCTGGATGACGTGGAGGCGGAGATTGAACTCGCAGAGGAATACAGAGACCGCGTCATCGAGATGAAAGCGCGGGCTCACCGAGTGATCCGAGAACATGAAACTGTGAGTAACCCACGGCCTGCTCAGTCAAGTGATGGTAGCGCAAACAAGCCAACAGTGAGACTGCCTAAGCTACAAATTGATAAGTTCAGCGGAGATGTTAGTGTATGGCAGGAATTTTGGAGCCAGTATGAGACTGCTATTCATAGCAACAATGCACTTTGCAAAAAAGAAAAGTTTACCTACCTGAAAACTTACCTTACTGGAACGGCTGCAAAGGCAGTAGCAGGACTCGCACTGACAGACAGTAAGTATGATGCTGCAGTTGATATTCTCCAAAGCAGATTTGGAAGGAAAGATCTCATTGTAAATGCTCATATGTCAAAGCTTCTGAATCTCACTCCTGTAAAGAAATCATCTGAAGTCAGTGCATTAAGGCAGTTATATGATGACTGTGAAATTCAAATCAGAAGCCTAGAGTCATTGGGAGTGGTATCAGACACCTATGGTGGTATGTTGTGCCCAATATTACTCCAGATGATGCCAGACGACATGGCTCTTGAATACAGCCGTCACAGAGGGGATGATGATGAGTGGAATGTGCCTAATGTGTTGAAGTTCCTGCAGAAAGAGGTTCAGAGCCGAGAGCGAACTTTACAAATGATGAAATCATACAACCAGAGAGAAAACCAGTCTAACAAAACGTGCAGCAAATCATATTCAGCCAGTGATGTGAAATTAAAGAAACCAAGCATGACATCTGCAGCTGCACTACACATTGCTGACCAGAAAATGCGAAACTGCCTGTTCTGTGATAGCACTGAACACAAATCTGAAAAATGTCCAGACCACCCGGTGTCAGCACGCAAGGAAAAACTGAAGAAGCTTGGCAGGTGCTTTGTGTGTCTGGGGACCAAAGACATAGCCAGGTTTTGCAGGTCAAAGGGCATGTCATGTGCCACATGTGGAGGCAGGCATCATGCAGCCATTTGTGAGAAAAATGAGGCATCTCCACCTGCTGCGGCTGCCAACATTGACGCTGTTATTTCCTCAGTAATTCCCCAAGTAGAGAAAGACAAACCTGACATTGAGAACACTGTGCTGCTACAAACGGCCAAGGCATGGGTCATAGGACCCACAAGCAGGAAGATGGTCCGCTGCTTGCTAGATGGAGGTAGTCAGGGGAGTTTTGTGCATGAGAATGTGGTGAAGGCGCTGCAGCTACCTGTTACTAGACAAGGGACACTCACTCTTCACACATTTGGCTCCTCTGCTCCAACAACAGTGAGTCGCAATATATTGAAGCTCAGCTTGGAGAATGTATGGGATAATCAGCAGGGAATTGAAATCGAGGCAGTTGTCACCCCCAAAGTGTGCACAGCCCTGATGAAAGTGCCTGGTGAACATATACAAAGAGAAATGAAAAGCAGAGGTCTTCAACTAGCAGACTGTGCTGGAGATGATAAACCTGAGCTTTCTGTGCTAATTGGCTCTGATTATTACTGGCAGATAGTATCAGGCAGAGTAGAGAGACTGACAAAGAGCCTAGTGGCACTGGAGAGCACCTTTGGATGGGCGGTGCAAGGCCCAGTAGCAGTGTCCAGCATGACAGAGACGACCTGCATGCATATTCAGCTCAGTGAGGATGCACAGATTGATAAACAGCTGCATGCATTCTGGGACCTTGAGTCCCTGGGCATCACAAGTGAGAAGTCTGAGAGCCCAGAGGATGTAGAAGCGTTGCAGCGGTTCGAGGAAACCTCCATCTTCAAGGATGGGCGTTACCAAGTGGAGTTGCCATGGCGACAACATCCTCCACTTCAAGACAATTACCGCATCGCAAAAAAGAGACTTGAGAGTTTGAAAAGGAAACTAAGCAAGGATGTTACACTCTACAGCAGATACAATGAAGTAGTGGAGGACTACTTAAAACAAGGAATGGCAGAGGATGTGCCAAGGGAGCATGCATCATCACGAGGAAGTCAGACATATTACTTACCTCATCACGCGGTATTGAGAGAGGATAAGGCGACAACGAAACTGCGGGTTGTGTTTGATGCGTCCTCCTCCACGAAAATAAAAGTCCCTCACTAAATGACTGTCTTTTAACAGGTCCCAATCTGAATCCTGAATCCAGAGTATTTTGATCAAATTTAGACTGCATGAAATCGCATACATGGCAGATATCAAGAAAGCATTTTTGCAGATTTCACTCTCAGAAAGAGATCGGGACGCTGTAAGATTTCTGTGGTTCATAGGACCACCAACAGAGGAGAAGGACGTGACCTGCGCATGCTCAGAATGACGAGAGTGGTGTTCGGAGCTTCATCAAGCCCATTCTTACTCGCAGCCACCATTAGGAAGCATTTAAGACAGTATGAGCTAGAACACCCACAAGTGGTAGAAGTCCTCAGCTCCTCACTCTACGTCGATGATTTTATTTCAAGTTCAAGTGAGGTGACAGAGGCACATACAGTGACAACCACAGCCAGGAACATTATGTCTGCTGCAGGCATGGAGCTATGTAAATGGATGACAAACTCATCTGAGCTCAAAGGAAAATGGCAGAAAAGCTTGATGGATTGTGCTGTGCAACCAGAATCACACGGGTCTGTGCTGAAGGTGCTGGGTATGGAGTGGAGACCGGCCACTGATGATTTTGTGTTCGACCTCAGGGGCTGCTTGATATTCTGAAAGAAAGAGAAAACACAAAACGAAGTGTTCTGCAGTCTTCTGCTCGCATTTTTGACCCTCTAGGATTCCTGACTCCCTTCACCATCAGGATTAAGTGTTTGTTCCAAGAGATGTGGGAGAGAGGGCTCAAGTGGGACGAGGAACTGCCACCTGATCTGACGAAGAAATGGCAACAGTGGTGCTCAGAGCTCCCTCAACTGCATCAGGTCTCAATCCCACGATGGTACCAAACACACATACCACAGCAGGACGGTCAAGAGTTAAAGCTACATGTGTTCTGTGACTCGAGTGAAAGAGCGTATAGTGCAGTTGCTTATCTTCAAGGAGAAACAAAGGAAGGAGAAGTGACCATAAGCCTGGTTGCATCCAAGTCCAGAGTGGCTCCACTCAAAAGGATGACACTGCCACGCCTGGAGCTAATGGGTGCTGTAATAGCAGCCAGGCTGGGGAACACCCTCATGAAAGCACTGCAGCTAGACAAAACACAACTCAGACTATGGACAGACTCAATGATAGTGCTGCATTGGATTTGTGGTTCTGCTCATAAGTGGAAGCAGTTTGTAGCAAATAGAGTCACAAAAAAATCCAGTCTCTAACTGACCCACAGTCATGGTCTCACTGCAAAGGGAAACTGAATCCAGCTGACCTTCCCACCAGAGGCCTAACTGTGCAGGACCTGAAGCAGAGCACATTGTGGTGGAATGGTCCTTGTGTTCTGATGTCACCTGATCAGTCAGAGAGCACTCAGGAAGATGTTCAGGAAGATGAGATAACGTCTGAACGCAGATCCAAATACCAGATTGCTGTACAGCTTGTTAAGCAAGACCAAGACTTCTTAAGTCCTGTTTTATGTCTGGAGAGGTACAGCAAACTAAAAACAGTGCTCCGGGTGACAGCCTGGATAAAGAGGTTTATCTCCAACACCCGCTCAAGCACAAAAATCAGTGGTGAACTGACGGCAGAAGAGCTGAATGAAGCAGGAAAAAACTGGATAAAGGTGATTCAGAACCAGAGTTTCAGCTCTGAAATTGATCTGCTGAAAGCAGGGAAATGTCCCAACACTGACTCCAGAATCCGAGAGCTAAAACCATTTCTGGATGAAGATGAGCTGCTCAGTGTGGGAGGAAGTTCACCGATACACAGAAATGTTGGTGCAGTATGAACATGAGAAGATAATGCATGCGGGTGTACGAGACACTTTAGTGCAGACAAGAGAGAAATATTGGGTTTTGAGGGCACGTCAGGTAGTGAAGAAGGTTGTGTCCAGATGTGTACTCTGCAAGAAATTCAAGGCAAAGGCTGGGCAGCAGACTACCGCGCCACTGCCAAAAGACAGAATAACAGAGTCACCGCCATTTGAGATCACTGGTGTGGACTTGGCAGGGCCACTCTATGTGAAGACACAGAACACCATGACAAAAGCGTATATAGCACTGTTCACTTGCGCTGTAACAAGAGCGGTGCACTTAGAGCTGGTCTCAGATATGTCTACAGAGAACTTCCTGCAAGCGTTGAAAAGATTCATCTCAAGAAGAGGATTATGCAAGGTGATTTATTCCGATAACGCCAAGACGTTCAAGAGAGCTGATCAAGATTTGAAGGAGCTCTGGAAAGGCATTAAAGATCCACAGCTACGGGAGTTCTTCTCAGAGAAGGGCATCACCTGGCGGTTTATCGCTGAAAGAGCAGCCTGGTGGGGCGGATTCTGGGAGCGGCTGGTAAGGTCAGTCAAAATTATTCTCAGAAAAGTGCTAGGCAGAGCTAAACTCAACTTTGAAGAAACGTGCATCATTCTGACTGAAGCTGAAGCCATAATAAACTCGAGGCCGCTCACTTATGTGCACAATGATGTGGACGAGCCAGAGCCACTAACACCTGCTCACTTCTTGGTGGGCCAGAGACTGACCTGCTTGCCACCTAAGCCATGTACAGCTGAGACCAACCATCCAACAGCGAACAAGGAGGAGATGAACAGGAGGTGGCGCTACAGACAAAGACTTATGACCAACATCTGGAACCGATGGCGGAGAGAATATTTGCTGGATTTGAAGTCGGCTCATCGCTGCGACACCCCACAGTCGTCTCTGTTGAAGGTCGGAGATGTTGCACTCATCGGAGAAGATAACACCCCAAGACAGAGCTGGAAGCTGGGAAGAATTGAGGAATTGTTTCCAGGTCGCGATGGACTTGTGAGGTCATGTGCAGTTCGCACAAGTTCAGGGACTGTTCTGCGGAGACCCATCCAGCTTTTGTATCCTTTGGAAATTATATAAACTGTGGTTTATGGGGGGGAGGATGTTGAGAATTTATTTAGAAGACTATTTAAAAGAATAGTTAAGAAAGTTAAGATTACTAAGTTAGAATAATTAAGTTAACATTTAATACACAACACTAAGATTAACAGTTCATGTTTCAGATACATATGTGGTTAAAAACATTCATGTGTAATTATGATTTGTGAATTGACTTCATTTCCCAAGATGCATTGAGCGTTGGTGACAGGCACGTGATTCACGTGGACGTTTTGTTTATGTTTGAGTGATCTGGCAACGGCCATCTCGTGAACGATTTGCTGAACAAGCACGCTGTATTTACTTTTGTTTCTTTTTCATTAAACGTCTAAAACGAAGCAACGTCTCGCATCGTCATTCCTAGTCTATAAGACGATAAATGTACAACATCATCACTAATGAAACAATCAACTTCTTAATATTTGAACCTCTAATCATATGTAAATAAAGGGTGAAGTCGTCAGTTTTGTACATGTAATTATGAACTGATATTATCGTGTGTTCTCCCTCTTCTGTCACAGATTCAGAGTCCAGTACAGTAGAGATGCACATCTCCAGTGAACAGCGCGAGTTTGAGGACGTAAAGCCCTGACCGCTCTCATACTCTTCATCACAGCTGAGTCTTCAGGCACTTCTACACTCATTTCTATGGACAATCACAGCTGAAGCTTTCTCGAAAAACACATTCAATATCAATGAAACTTTCATTTGAATCTGAGTATAATGTTTGCAAACACTTATTTCTAATATAAATGCAGTTTTAAGGATTTCTCTGTAAAAAATACAGTATTTCCCAGCACACTTATTGCTTATGTTTTACTCATTTTATATTTCATTAAATTATACTTTGTTCATTTATACTGTCATTAAAGATGAAGTGTGTAATGTTTTTTTTATTGTTATATTTGACTTCCTGAATAGTGAAACTGTATTATTAATTACTTAGAGCAATTTTAATTAATTTAAGTAAGTTTTAATGTTTTGATATTATTAATTTACCTCTTTGGCAAAAACATCAAACTAATAATCAAAAGTTCATAATAATTAAGTTTCTTCTGATCAACAAAGCTGCATTTAAAGGGTACCTATTATGGCATTTAAAATGTTCCTAATATTGTTCTGGGAGTCCCCAACAACAGTTTTACAAGCATGCAATGACAAAAAACACTTTTGTTGTCTTATAATATGCATTTATTTTTACCTGATTTGCTCACCGACTCCCATATGAATCGTTTAGCGAGTCATTTTTCCAAACCCCGCCTTTGCGTGACGCTAATCTGTGGTGATATGTTAGACACCCAGCCGACGGGGTGTCATTGGTTGTTGCGCTAGATCTTACCCAGATACAACAGTGCTATTTTCTGATTGGCTAACAACACCAGACGAACAACACCAGAGCAGACCAGGGTTGCCAGGTCTGCACAACAAAACCAGCCCAATTGCTCATCAAAACTAACCCAATCACGGCCAAAAATATTCAAATAGCGTTCCCGGGTGTTTCCTCAATAACAATCATGTTCCAGTGGATAAAACAATCGCGTCAACCAGCGTGCACTACACAAACAACCCGCGGAAACAGTGCAGGCATACGGACCTGGCAACACTGGAGGAGACGCGCTTGAATCCTGCCGGTTCCACAGTGAGTGAGTTTTGGGCACTGCGGCATATTAAATATATTACAAATAGTTTTTCAGCGTGAGAAATACCATGTGTGGCCGGAGAGCGTGACAAAAGACCGAAATGAGTGACTGTCACGCTCAATGCGTGATGCGTGACACTCGAGAGCCCTGTGACAACTCCATTAACAACGACAAACACTTCACATATTTCAATACAATTGACATTGAAGACCTAAGTTAGCTGCTAGAAGCTGCGCTGTGCCTGTGCGTACACAACACACAAAATAATTATAGAACATGATACAAACATAAAAGCAACAGCCTACTTACAGATTGTGATTCGGAGAAGGAAGCTGATCCAAATAAACTCGGTACTGAACCTCCCTCCTTCAGTATCAGCCGGCTCGCAAATTCATACTTTATAGCATTTAGGTTTGTGAAGCAATCATCTTCAAAATGACGCGAACACAGAACAAGTTCGGGCTATAATACTTCTGTGGTATAGTTATGAACTGTAGCCACTGTCTTCAAATGCTCCTCACTGGGCAGATGAAAAAAGTTTGCTTTTGCGTCGCACTTCAAAACACAGCAGCGTCTCGTCGACATGATGTTTTCCCTGGTGTCTCCTAATGCAATGAGTGGGCGTATCTTATTCAAATAACTTGTACAAGTGACGTACGAAAGTTAGAGAAAATGCATCGTTCGTCTATCGATTCATATCAGCGACTCAGAGTCGACTCTTACTTTTGAGAGATAATAACTTTGTATACGGTGAACTTTCATATTTAAAACTTTGCAGGATGTTTTCGTTCACTTAGATCTATGTTACACACTACATGAAAGGTAATTTTCAAAATTCCATGATAGGTACCCTTTAATCAAAAATACAGTAAAAATGGTCAAGTCACATTTATTTATACAGTGCTTTTTACAATAACAGTGTTTCAATGCGGCTTTAGAGAGATAACAGGAAAATAATGCAACAAAATTTGTTTCTAGAAGAAAATAGCGTCACAGTCCAGCTTAAGTTCAGTGATGCTTCATTTTTGTTGAAAAAAAAAAAAAAAAAAAAAAAATATATATATATATATATATATATATATATATATATATATATATATATATATATATATATATATATATATATATATAATAATTGCTCTGGAGTAAACCATGATAATTGTGAAATATTATTCCAATGTAAATCAGCTGTTTTCTATGTGAATATACAGTAAAATGTAATTTATTCCTGTGTAAGACTGGAGAAATTTTCTGAGAAAACAAAGGAAAATATAGCTGCGAGCAGCGATTACGGGCCCAAGCCGGTGGCACCGCAACCCTGGTGCACCAGGGTGGCGCTACCGTCGGCTTTGGCCCTTCATCGCTGCTCGCAGCTATATTTATATATATATATATATATATATATATATATATATATATATATATATATATATATATATATATATATATTAGGGATGCACCGATACCGATACCAGTATCGGTATCGGGCCCGATACTGAGCTCATGTACTTGTACTCGTACTCGTAAAAATGCCCCGATACCAACAACCGATACCAGGCAGCATGTGTACAGTGTCAGAAATTATAATGGGGATAAAAAAAGAAGGCTGTATATGAAATAAATGTATCTTATCAGTGGAATATTAAACAGAATATATTAACGCGTCATCTATTTAACTATATGGTGCGCAAGCTGATAAGAGAAAAACACGGAGAGGATTGAGCGCGCTACGACACAGACGCGCGAGCTGGTCGAGCGCAACCCTTTTTCACAGACGTCAGTGGAAAGTTTGTAGTTCAGTCGGATGTCAATGGCAAATCAAGTGAAACGAGGCATGTAGCTTATTAATAACGTTAACTGACGAGAGATAGAGAGAGAGAGAGAGAGAGAGAGAAGAGAGAGAGAGAGAGAGAGAGCACTTCTGTTGAATGCTGTTGATTGCGGATCATTCACTCAGCACGTGTTATTTGGATTAAAACTAAATCGTATATGTAAGTAAAACATGAACTGTTACCTTACTTATGTTTAACGAGTGGTAGCCTACATTATTACAGGACATTTGCAGGTCAAGAATTTCCATGAACTTCAAACATCCACAGCGCGCGCCCCGAAAACCACCAGACAGCGCGCGAATACTGAATGGAAGTCTTTCACGCATTGCGCTTGTACGGACGAATTCACACAAATCTATGTAAAAACACATTGGCGAGTATCCTAGTAAAAGTCTGTTATATATCTCAAGTGAACGTAGACAGTATAATTCAAATGGCGTCAGTGCGTTCGGCCTTAAAGGGGCGGCACTTTAATAAATCTGCTGCTGTGTTTTAATGTTAATCAAACAAAGGACAAATAAATTACTCTCTGCTCTTGGCTAAATAGGCTACCTCTATCAACTTTACAAAAAGATCCATATAATATTTAATTTATGCAGTAATAAATATGCAGTGCATGAAATATATATTTGTTGAACTAATTAAGTTTAAATTTAATAAACAACTAATATGATTGATATTATTTTGGTTTCTCTACCAATACATTTAAAAATTACAAATGCATGAATTGAAAAGTAACTGAAAATTAAAAATACAGTTATCGGTTACCGTATCGGTATCGGCGAGTACCAAAAATGAAAGTATCGGTATCGGACTCGGTCTGGAAAAAGTGGTATCGGTGCATCCCTAATATATATATATATATATATATATATATATATATATATATATATATATATATATATATATATATATATATATATATATAAAGCCAGTGGCACCGCCAGCCTGGTGCCTTTAGGGTTATTGTGCACGACGTGACACAAAATATCTGCTCGCTATCTGCCGAACGGCTCTGGTAGTTCCGCTTCAGCACTGATGATGTTGTAGAATTAGTGCGCTCTGGTTGGTCTGGATTATTGGGGATTTTTTAATTTATGCAGAAATAAGTTATTTATAATACAGATAGAGAATAAAGTTAGTGTTGATTAAAATGAAAGAAAACAATTATATTGATCTGAAATATAGCACATTAATTTTAAATTTATTTAGGTTCAATTACCAAACATACAATCTTAATTTAATTTAAAGCAAACAATACATTTAAAATATATGGGTTGTATGCACATAAAAAAAAAAGAAGATATATCCAAAAAAGACAAGGCCTTAAAGCAGTGGTTCTCAATCTTGGTCCTAGGGTGCCACTGCTCTGCACATTTTATATGTCTCCTTTATCTGACACACCCACTTCAGTTAATAAAGCTCTTTCCTAACGAGCTGATGATCTGAATCAGGTGTGTTAAATGAGGGAGACATACAAACTATGCAGAGCAGTGGCTCCCTAGGACCAGGATTGAGATCCACTGCCTTAAAGGGTTAAACTCTTTTCACTGTAACACACACACACACACACACACACACACACACACACACACACACACACACACACACACACACACACACACACACACACACACACACACACACACACGTCAAGTCACTTACATTTTAGATGCAATATTGACGGTTTTTCTGTTTCAGCAGCGAAAATAGTTAAACAAAGATCACAGCAGAACCATTGCGCATCTCACAGCAACATGTTTTCTCATTACTGAATGATTCAGCATTTTGGACAAATTGGTTTACTCAAAGATTGACGATATCTTCGTCCATCGTGATGGCTGACAGACATCACGATGTTAAAGTCCCCATGAAATCAAAATTGACCATACTTACTTTGTTTGCCTAAATTGATCGTTTTGTGGTGAAAAATTCATCCGTGCAAATCAATCCACACAAAAAAATTTTTTGGCTTCGTAATCTTTAATCAAATTCTGAAAATGCCCCTCCCCTCTGCACTGGAGGACCTTGCCTGATGACGTAGGCTTGATAGTTTGGGTGTCTGCTTAACATCCGTAATCACGCCCCTCCAACTGACAGTAGACAGGCACACAGCGTGTGAAAGGAGAGATGGCGAGGAGGTGCATTTTTCTAGATCCAATCAGGTGCTAGTTGGAAAAAAAAAGCCACGCTCACTATTTTGCCTCATAAGTATTCCGTTTCTCTCGGAAATACGTCACAGCACTGGAGAAAAGCCGTTTGCAACTTCCGGTTCATGGGGACTTTAAGCAAAGAACGTATATTTACAAGAAGTGAAAGCCAATAGAACGTTCCATTGCAACACCAGCGCCCAGCAGCAGCGCTACGCTTCCGCCATTTTGGGTGAAAGCCATATATTTAGCCCAGTGCAGAGGTCATTTTTAGGTTGAAATAATTATGTAAAAAGAGGAGGCAGCGCCAGATTTTTTAACGCAGGTGCCGAGGGGGTGCTAGATCATTGACAGGGGGAGCTGCGCACTTATAGCCTATATTGTGCTACTATTATTAAATGAGCAAAACTTCGATATTTAATATTCAATCATTTTAATTATCACAACTAAAGTTTTAATTTTACTAAATTGAATAAGAACAACATTCAGCATTCAATCAAATATATTTAAAGATGTATTATTTATAATGTTATTTCAACATAATATCTCGTTATTTCAACATATGTGAGTGTGCAACATAATCAGAGAGTAGCCTATTTCTTTTCGTTTGGAATAGTTTCGTTTAAATATTTAGTTGCAAGCTTTCTATATTTCTCATGTCTGAGGCATATTTCGGTTAATTTATGATGAGATTCGCTCAAGACGAGCGCCGGCGCCGGATGTCATGATTATGTCTGCTATATTTGCCATTTATTAAATCCAGCCGATTAAATTTAAAAAAAATAAAAATAAGATAGAATTTATACAAAACGAAATTAATTTTAAAGAAAGGCTTTCTACAAAACACAGCGTAGGCTAATGAGTCAAAATCATGTATGAGCCACTTCATGTCTCCCGATATCATACTCATGCTGTTCACTTTTCATAATCAATATGGGGAAAAAAACATTATAATATTTGAACAAATATGAAACTAAATGCGCTTATTTAATGGCTACAACAACACGTATACAGTATTAGGCCTACAAACTCTCTATTTGTACAACTATTAGGCCTATACAACAGCAATAGAAACAGCTTTACAGTAAACTTCTTATATCGTATATTAATGACCGTTAAAGCAAGACTATGTAAACAAAAACACACAGCCACTGTACAAAATTGTGGCAATTATAGGATAACGGACACAGCAATGCATAATGTTCCATAAGATCATCATGTTTGTAGCATGATCCAGGGATTAAAACGTACAAAATATATTTCAGGCCAAGTGGAGTTGGTAACTAATAATAGTAGTAAATGTGTAAAGTTGCATAAAATGGAAATATTCTATAATGCAAGAAAAAACTACCTCAAAAAACTGTTATCTGTGCTGTTGTCCAGTAACTCCCGTTGGAATATTCATCCCAAAATGGCGGCCGCGCTCCCGAAGCGCCACCTAGTGGCTGTTACCAGAAAAATATCAGAGTTTCGCCTCTTGTGCCTCTTTGCTTTAAGCCAGCATCGCGATCCCCCCCCCCCCCCCCCCATGTTTCCATGGTGACGCGTCATGCTTGGCACGTGATTCACCACAGCCAAAATAGACATGTAACGTTAGCGCTTTTATTTATAAATATTAACAAACCTGGTTACCATGTCATTAACTATCTTCTATTCTGATTCTCAAATGTGTGTAAGTGAGTTTGTTTTGTCGTTTAAAAAACAGTTTCTCCCGAAATACATGGCCGGTGAACTGGGAGAAGAATAGAGTTAACTTTATAGTTACTTACACTGTGTGTCTGATATGAATAAAATCCGTCGGCAAATATATTTGAATGGGTTGTTATGGCTGCTTCCATAGACACCATTGTGTATTTTACAAACTATAAAATGTATTGTTTTGCTATAAGTTATATGCATTTAAATGTCTGAAACCTAAAATAAACATTATGTGGTTAAAAACACTGAATAGTTGTGATATAATATGACAAGCACTGAACGCGTCTGTCTCTGGCTCAGCGCCAGCCACAGCGCGAAAGCACAGTCTGGATCTGGCTGCTCTGTCACGTGTACATTGTACATCATGTACATTCGCTCCTAGTGGTCAGCTGCTGCAGACTCAGAGCGTGCCGAAATCAAAATTGCTGATGAGATGTAGAGGAAAATATCTCCGCGTTGTGCCTACGCCCCTTAGCTGTTCTAAATCCACTGTAAAACACGGCTTTGCGGGGCTTATTGCTTAAGTGAAAAATTAAAACGTTAGCCCCGACCCTCCTCCCGATATCATCGTCCATCGCGATGTTTCACTGTACACATCGTCTGATGCCAAATTGGTAGACATCGCAAACCCTAGATCCAATGACCAATCCATACCTGTCTCATTCATGAATGACTCAGTCGTTCGAACGAATCGTTTGAACGAATGAATCAATGACTCGCTCATTAAGACGGTAGCCTGGCGACACCTAGTGACGGTTCAGTGTTATGTTTAAAAGTATCATTCTTTCCAACGATTTTTAATTGACTCATATTTAAAACAATCTCATAACATCATTTAATGCATTGTTATTTTTCAATGTAAATGATGTAATTTGATCAGCCCTACCTAGGGTAAGAGCCATATAGTATCTTATTATTCTAAATAATTGAATTTATTGATCAAATTTACAAATTAAAATGAAAGATGAAGCATACATTTAATAAGATTGGACTAGGGGTGCCTTGCAGATATTACAATTATGCACTTTTAAATATACCATTGCCACCCACCGTCAATTTGGTGTGTGTGTGTGTGTGTGTGGTGTGTGTGTGTGTGGGTTGGTTTGTGTGGGTTGGTTTATGTGATTTATGAGGACACAAATTTGTATAATGACGTGTATTACACTGGTATTACAACTTATGGGTGGTTTATGAGGACATTTCAAAAGTCCTCATAAATCAAATGGCTTGAAAAACATAAAAAACAATGTTTTATTAAAAAAATTTAAATGCAGCATGTCTGTTATATGCCTTTATTAAAAAAACGTATTTAAAAAATACAAGGCTTAAGACATTTATTTTCTTTTTTAATGAAGGCCAAACCACACAGCAGTGAAATGGTTAATCTAGCCCCACTCCCCCTCCCCTCCCCACACTCACAGACACACACACACAGAGAGCAGTCACATAGCCCCACTCCCCCTCCCCCTCCCCACACTCACAGACACACACACACAGAGAGCAGTCACAGAGACGTAGGCTCAGAGAGAAATGACCATATTCAAACCAGAATATCTGACTTCCTCTTGGTTGTTACTAATGACTGTAAATTAGAAAGTTGTCTGGCTGGAGGAGAACTATATAAATACAGATTTTTGTAACTCTAGATGAAACTAACCCCCCCCACTTTTGTCAAAAGGTGGCGCTACTGAGTCCCTGCACCACGCCCGTTTCTGAAACTATGCACATGTCACCTGGCTAATAAATGTGATCTGTCTGTCGAGTTTCATGCAATTTTAAGCAATTTCAGGCATGCTAAGAGTCTCAAAAGCATCCAAAAAGAATATTAAAGTTTGATGGATTGCCACAGCAACAGTTTCAAAGATATCAAGAATCCATTCACAGGTCTTCATCTGCCGTGTATTTACATTATACAAATGAAGTTTGAAGCAAATCGGGTAAAAATAAGAGGGTGATTTCAAAGCATTTTGAAAGTGACACACTTCCTGCTGCCAGTTGGTGGCGCTATAACTTTGACTCACAATAGTCACATCCATATGATCGGGCTCTTAGAACGAACACACTGCTGAAGTTTCATCAAGATCAGTTAATGTATGCTGAAGTTATGACACACTTCCTGTTTCACGTTTCTCGCCATAATTTTGTTTCCTCGCCACGGCCAAACCGTTCGAGATATCAAAAATCCCCTCGCAAACTTTCATCCTCAATGTCTTGACTTCACGCTGACCGAGTTTCGTGCCGTGTGTTTGAATTCTCTAGGAGGAGTACTTCAAATTCCTTTGCGTGTGTTTTACCAACAACCCTAAATAGCCCACTTCCTGTTGGGCTGGGGTAAAAAGTAAGAGTGTGAAGTATATATGAAACGATGAGATCTACATGTGTACCGAGTTTCATATTATTACATGCAAGCGTGTTTGATTTATGGACCATGTTTACGGACCCCGTTCCAGGGGCGCTGTCGAGCCCCCCTGCCACGCCCGGGTACCATCTTCAGCCCGGACCTGATGGCCGCGGGTTCTGACATGTGTGCAAAGTGTCAGGAGTTTTTGAGCATGTTAAGGCCTCCAAAAGTGTCCAAAAGTTAGTAAAATAATAATAATAATAATAATAATAATAAATAATCCTTAGGAAAACAATAGGGCCTTCGCCCTTTGGGCTTGGGCCCTAATGAACATTTGAACAAGTCTCACCTCAGAAAACATCTCATAAACACTAGTTCACCCAGAAATCTATATGGTTTAATGCAAGTAATAAATATCATACACAGTATTATACATGTTTGGTATCATTTGAAATGTCTCAGTGCGACTGGTACAATGTCTCATTCTCAAAGAAGTAAACCAAAAGGTAATAAGGTTTTTAAGAGTTTACACACACAGAGGAGTGTGTGTCTTCCTGGCAAATGGCTTCCGGCTCCAGAAGCTGTAAACTCTGAATGCAAATGTTCATTGTTAGCCAATGTTTCCAAGTGAAAGAAGTTTTTGTCTATATAAGGAAATGCAATGAGAGGCTCGGGGAGGATTATCCCGTGATGTGTGTGTGTGTGTGTGTGTAAAACACTCCGCATCATGTATTTATAATGTCAGGTTCACATCTTCTCATTATTCCAGAGCATTTGATATTTTGTATTTATTATCTTTGAACTGATTATAAATTTGCATGGTACATTACCCAGGGTTCCTACACAATTTCCATTTCAAAATTCCATACTTTTCCAGACTCAAATTTCCAGACCTCCCTACAGATTTTTCTGACCATATTGAACTTGTTCTTATAAATTGTTTTAAAATTCAACTGCTAACAAGTATGTTACATTCTAAAGATTTATTATTGGTGTTTTTGCCTTTTATTAGGATAGAAAAGTAGCTAGACAGGAAGTGAGGTGGGGGTGGTGGTGGGTGGGGGGGGAATCGGGAAAAGTCCACGAGCCAGGACTCGAACGCAGTTCTCCTGAAGCACAACAGCGCTACATAGCTATTGGCGCCAACAAGTATGTTACACTCTGAGTCAAAATCTCTATGTATGCTATCATGTTAAATTTGAAAATTGTAGCTGCTGTTGCTCGTACAAGTCAATTAACACCAAACCCAGTCAAGTTCAAAGCACAGCATTTTATTGAAACTGCAATGCTAAACAGTGCAATGTTATTAATTTTGTAAATTTAAATAACTGCAATCCCCTACAGAAACAGAATGTACAATTAACCAGAAAATTTTAAAATAGAGCTTAAGTCAATTGACAATGCTTAGGTACAGCAAACTTGTAAAGACTGTTTAACCAATAGGCTAATAATAAATAAAATATTTAGAGATCCTACATTAAAATAATGCCTTAACGAACAAAATGCTAAATCAGTCACAAAAAATTAAAATGGTTAATTTACCCAAAAATGAAATTTCTATCATCATTTACTTACCCTCATGTAATTCTAAACTAATAATACTTTTGTTTATCTTGGAAACACACATAAAGATATTTAATAAGGGACTGAAATATTTTAAATATATATTAATTTGTGTTAATATAAGAACGTTTTTAAAGGCATGGGGGTGAATAAATGATGACGAATTTTCATTTTTGGGTGAACTATCCCTTTAAGAACTCCACCATTGACTCTGTTTTATCCTCAAACCAAACTTGCTTTCTCAAACTACAAAATGCTGTGTTAACCACTGTTGAACTGTGAAAAGGAAGGAACACACAGGTCTGGCCATAGCTAGGCTACACGTTTTTCATTTCATTGATTTTCATTTCAATGTTTTTGTCATATTTCAGTAGCTCTTGTTCTTTATCCTTTGCAGCTTTCCTAAGGGCATTTGATTTTGCAAGCACAGAGATATTGTCACTGGCTTCTGCTTCAATTGCAAGTTCATCTGCGGATGTCAGAAGTGCATTTATGTTGTTGTGAAGCTTTCTTCTCTTCATCTTCATTTGGTCCACCTCATCCTGTAATACTTGCCGTTTCTTTGTTTGTTGTGTGTGCTCCCTCTTTTTGTTTTCCTCATCAAGGTATGCATGGTATCTCTTTCTTCCACAGCCAGCAGACTGTAGTAGTTCTTTGGTCATCCCTACATTAGCTACCCCACCCACATGGTGCAGGTGGTCTACTATTACCCGCTGGGCAATCAAGGTTCTCTCCTTCATGTTTGCAACAGTAATGTTCTTATTAACAGAGAACCCTCTTTCCACAGAAGCCTGGCCATGGGACAGGAGGAGAACCTTTTGGACGATTTCCCACAGATCTTTGAATCCATGCTTTTTTGCCAGCTGTGCATGAAAGAAGGTGTCCAGTCTGGAGTGGGCACCAGTGGGCCACTCTGAGGCATCTTCACTCATTTTGCAGACCACAGCAAAGTCTCTGAACTGGTTGAGGATTGTGTCACACTTGTTCTCTCTGACTTTCCCAGCACTGGAGATGATCTGCAGGCACAGCCTCAGTTGTTTCTCACAAAGGCCAGATTTCTCTTTTATCTTCTGTGGATCCAGCCATGCCAAGTTTCTAACCAGTGTGTACTTCAGAGGGCATTTCTCTAGCAGCTTTGTCACAGCTGTGACAAGGAACTCCTTGGTCTCTTTTCTAACTGTGAGGACATCTAGCTCAGAAACCTTCTTCCTCACCCTCAGCTCTGAAAGTTGTTTATCTGCAACAAATCCTATGTTGATAAGGGAGGCATCTTTGTGATTTGATCGATCTTTGAAGTCTTCTGAGAAGAGCTTCACTGCGGTCTTCATCCTCTTAAGTACATCATCTTTGACAAATCTCTGGAGAAAGTGCATCAATGTAGTAAAAAGATCATCTGCCAGGAAAGGTAGCATGGGCTTGTCAGTTTGATACTTAATTAGAAAAGGCTGGCATTCTTGCGCAACTGAGAGGAAGATGTTGGCTTTTACCAAAAACATGGGGTCAGTGCATGCCTTCTCAACAGACTCAAAAGACTTGTTTTTTGGATGTGGTATCTTAGAGGCCTTAACATTAGCAACATACGTCTGGATCTGTGGCCATATTGTAATGGCTCTTTCTAACACTGTGACATTTTCAAGCCATCTATGTTGACAGTACTTAAGAGGGAAAACAGTTGAACCTGTTACTTTGCTGTAATCATCACGCCTGGCTGGGGAGTCCTTAAAAAGCCAATAAAGGCAACTCAGAGTGTGCTCAATGTCCCAAGCGGTTGTATTGCTACCAGCTTTAAATGCATTGTGCATCACATGTAGCCCACAACTCCCTATGTAGAGGAGTTTGGAGCCAGTCTCGTCTTCCAAATCCCTGGAAAGCGTGTCAAACAGTTTCAAGTTTACATTCGGTCCATCCATTGATAGCTGCAATATGCCATGAATCCCAACAGTGTTGCAGTTGGTGCGTAGTGGTTTGTAGAGGTCATCAGCACATGCATGGCCGAGAAAGTGAGAGTCAAAGAACCTTGTGCTAACATGGTCTCCATCCCAAAAGCGTATGTGCACATCTAACTGTTTTGACTGGAGGGGTCGGTTCAAACTCTCATCAAAAAGTAAAACATAGTCACTAGCACATTTCACTTTTGACAAAAGTAGTGATGAGAAATGTCTGTCTATCTATATTGCACCAAATACACTGCACTCCCTTGTGAAGTCATTTGGATGAACGGTTCTCGAAATAATAATCATGCGCTGATGATGATCGCATGATCATCATCAGCGCATGATTATTATTTCGAGAATTTGAAGCGCATTTTACATGCGCTTCAAGAGGCACACACGCACACTTGCACACACACGCACATTTGCACACACGACACACGCAAGGTCTCTCCCTCTCTTTGTCGTGCGTGCGCTACACGGTTTGGAGCTCGCGAGCAGCTTCCGGGAGATTTTAACTGATTTGCGGGCATCAGGGAGCCGCTATCAATATGCGGGTCTGAGACATAATAGAGATTCCAAAGCTTCGAATATTCGATGTTCATTCCTACCGAAGCTTCGAAGCTCAAAAAATGGTATTCGGACCAGCCCTACGTGAAATGTCTTCAAACATGGATTTATTTCTGTTACAACCCTGCATTTTTGTCTCTTCGCCCCAAACACTCAGAAGACATGAAACCTCCGCATTGCTCCACTGTGTGTATCCTTCGTCCTCCATCGCGCCTATAAGAAGTCATGTGATCTCAGTTGGTGGCGTCCACCGGAGTTGACGTCACTTTTTTAATGACGTACGACTCGCATTTACTGGGGAATATCCGATTTGTCTGCTTACATGGCACACGCAAATGCACGTATCCGATTCATATCCAATTTATTACCACATATGAGTGAGGCCTGAATCCGATCTGAGAAAATCGGAATCCATGCGTTTTTTTTCTGCTTACACGTTCACCGGTCATATCCGATCTGTGCCACATGAGAGGAAAAAATCGGATTTGGGTCACTTGAACCATGCAGTGTAAATGGGGCCCAAATGCCCCTTCAGATGCAGCTTCTCTGCCACCTCTGCATTTGATTTCATGTGATTTGTTATAGTCCTAAATTGTTAATGTAGTTAAAAGATGTCACTGATAACTTTTTTTTAAACGATGAAAAAAATACATACTCCAGTATAACAATGTTTGCTACACTATACAATTATTTATTCATTTATTAGAAAGCCTTGATAGACATTGTTGTTGTCCATAAAAGTCCTCCAAGTATTCAACCACATTATAGATTTTTTTTTCAGGATTAACGTTAGATTTAATAGTTTACTGTTGTACAGTCACCTGTAAATATTTATTCTCTCTAACTTACAGATCCACTCATGTTTACAACATGCATTGGTTCTCTCAAACTGACAACATGCTTGAATTATAAGCAACCTAAAACGCTTATAGCCTCCATATATTCACCTCTGACACATCGGATTGATACTATAATTCTGGTTTGAAGTTGAATGTAAATGATCATGTCATGCGCTACCTTATCTGTTGCTGGTTTGAGTGACGCGGAGGTGCGCACTCGTTCATTTAACGTAGGTCAAAATACAACTGTTTTTGGAAAAAGACAAACTTGTGTAATAGGAATAACGTTACACGCATATTTAATTAATTCCCTCGTCATAATAGATCATTTAACAACAAAACACAATCTAATCTTAATGATTGCGTGCCCCCGCGATCTTTTGCTTATTTGATTGTGTGACGCGGACGCGCGTGCTCATTCAACGGCATTCAAGTTTTGCGAAATGGAAATACACAACTTTAATTTCTAACACTGATAGACTATAAAATATAAAATATATAACAGTAAAGAGAAACAACACTCACGCCACGTCATGCGAAAATGCAATTGCACTATGTGAACGCACCTGATGATAAGAGTGATAAATTGCCCAGAGTCTAGACAGATGTGACTAACGTTACTGCTGCAGCTCTAAATAACCCATATTCCCACTAGCAATGGCCTTTATCTTCTCACCAACACTATATTCACATTATCTTGGTGTGGTACTGAATTGATAAGCTGACGTTAGCTATTTAGATCGTCAGCTTAGACTTCCTGCAAACGTTAAGTAACGTTAGTAATTAAAGGATAATGTTAGACTGACTAGTTCAAATTCTCACCTTCGATCAATATACATTAGTGGCTTCGTGACTTGGTGTGGTCGGTCTTGGTCCCACCTTGGTCTGGGCCATAAACGTGGTGAGACTTTGTGTGGTGGATGCGGTGACGACGATGCTTTTGGCCTAGCATATGGCTTACAATTGCCGCCTCCCCCATGTTGGAGATGTCAAATGATTTGACACAAAGTTTGCAAATAGCTTTCTTTGTAAATTTGAAATCTTTGGCTAACCAGGCTTTATATTTGGGATTGGCAAGCCAGCCCTCGGAAAACTTGCATTTTCCCATTTCGTTTGCCGTGAAGTCCACACTCCAATGTTTAACGTTAGTCAAACTCAGTTTGAGGTAGGGGCGCTGTGATGGCAAGTGCAACTGCTGCCTAACAACGTAACAACCAATCACTGCAGACCTTTAAACTCCAGCAGATCAAGTGTAAAAACGATCTTTTGGCAGCCTAATCCAAACGCCATGAAAAAAACGATTGTATATATTACAAAACGATTGTATATATTATATATTTATTATATACATTTAGAAATTCATAATTCTATATTTAGAAAACGAAATAGGGACAATAGTCTGGAAACATAAATATTTTTCCATACTCTGATTTATTTTTTCCATACTTTTCCAGACCTGGAAATTACTAAAATCAAATTCCATACTTTTCCATACTTTTCCAAACCGCGTAGGAACCCTGATTACCTGACATAATTAAATTGTTTTTGTTACATTAGATTTTTATTTTCCCAAGTAGATTAAACGAATTCGTATGTTACATCTGCGTCAGATTAGTGACGACTAATATTTGGCACTAATTCAAATGTACTTGGTTTTGCAAAGAAGTGAATTGCCGTTTAGAACAGCAAAAAATGTAAATTCTATTGAAATCTTGGTGTATCTTACCTTAAATTTAATGTTACTTTAGGTAAGTGTACGTGGGAAACCACGGCTTGGCCAATCCAAAGCTATTATAAGAGGAGTAAAGTTGGTCAGCTTATATCTATATGTGTAATACCTCTACAGAAGTAAACATTACTTTCATTTCAAGTGTACGCAATCACAGGGCTATACCGACCGAAGTATCTATGATTGTGTAATGTGAATGAGACCATCTCAGGTATATAGAAATAATCTCTATTTAGTGACCGAAGCTGGTGATCGTGAGACGCGCGTTAGACTAGGCGTGAGGACCGGGTAAAATATAAGTGTTAAATAGAACAATCAAATGTATTGCTAAACTATTATATAACTGACCAATAACCAATTGGCAATCTAACCTACATTTGAGGTCGTGATAAAATGGAGTCAGATAAAAGCTTAAATGGAAAAGACAGTAACACGCTCACCGTGATCAAAGCTGAATTTATTTGATCAAAAATACAGTAAAAATGTTGAATTATTATAATGTAAATCAGCTGTTTTCTATGTGAATATATAGTAAAGTGTAATTTATTCCTGTGATCAAAGCTGAATTTATCATCATTACTCCAGTCTTCAGTGTCACATGATCCTTCAGAAATCATAATATAATAATATGATGATCTGATGATCAAGAAAAATTTATGATTATTATCAATGTTGAAATCAGTTGTGCTGCTTCAGAATTAAACATAAAAAAGTTAAATTATTCCAAACAAAAGTCATGGCGTGCAATATGAATGAATCAAACACGACTGTTCGTTATATCAAAATAGAGTGATTTATTTGAGCCTCTGAATGTGAGACATTGAGATACAGTTTTGTCCACGAAACAGAGTTAAACTTTATACTCGGCAGATACACGTCAAAACATGATGAACCGCGAGGATCTCGACGAGCCAAGATTACAGTCTGACACAGACAATAGGGAATGCGGAGATGACGTCACGCCGTGTTGCATTATGGGTCCGCCGCCATATTTACAGGATCGCGCCCAATACCGCTGTATTAAAATGCATGTGTTGGAGGCTGTGTTTGGATTTTCTGTCGAGATTTTAATAAACGTCGATATGGTTGTTCAGTTCAACTGCCATAGCAGGTCACACGATCGTTCAGGGAGGAAACTGAACAACGGAATACGTTTTTTCACCTTTATTTCTCGGAAAAAACAACAAGGGAAGCAGGTCGAGGAGCTGACGAGAAGACGCCGGATCGCCGCAATCATGAGGAAAAACGTACTTACTGTCCTCCACTGCATACTACGTTTGTTAAAAGTTGTACAAAGCAAGAGGTTGTGTATTGTATATTCATAGATGACTAAAATTTAGGAGGATAGTTGATGAATGATGTTGAATTTGCGGTTAATGTTAGCAGCTGATGATAAAGCCAGGACACATTGCATGAATCAAATTATATTTATTTTCAATTAACAATTTGCTTTGATGTTCTGTACATCTTTTTACATGCCTTTTTAAAAAATGTCTGTGAATCATGATTTTATATATCTGCTTAATAAATACATTAGCTGCTAAGTGACTTCTCTGTTTCTGGACTGATTGCAACCACAAAGACCCTTTAAGTACACATAACAATGGGCTAATACACATCAAACTTTTAAAATAAACGACCAAATACTCTCATTTTTACACGTGTCATGTTGTGTCATATTGTCATATTGTCAACGTAAATGTTGACAATAAGGCACAGTTGTACTTAACAAGTTACCACATCTTGTGGCATTATAAAGTAATGTACATTTTTTTTTTCTTGCACAACCTATGAAAACTTAACATATGCTGAAAATAGCAAGCTAACATTAACTACGAGAGCAGCTTTTCAGGTAAAATAGCTTGAACTTTATGTACAATAGTAATCAACTTAGCATAGGCTTCGAACACCAACACTAAATCAGCTGTATCAACGTTTTTTAACGCGGATAGTTTGTCCAAATAGTTTTTTTGACAGTGGCATTTAGTTTATCCCAGTAGGGCCCCTTCTCTTTTTCTTTAAACATCTCCATTTCTTCCGTTCTTCGTCAATTTTACCTCGATTTAGCCAAACACCCACTATTATACCGAAGGTAAACAGAGATCGTGCCTGTAAAGATGGCGGCCACGTCCCATAATGCAACACGGCGTGACGTACCTCCGCATTCCCTATAAGGGCTTCCGGTTCCGGTGAACCGAGGAAACCCGCGTCATGTAGAAACGCGATGATTTTGATGCATCTCAAATAAATTCCCCATTAAACTAAACTTGGTTTTATTGAAATAATTTTTTTTTTAAAAAGAAAGAAACGTCCATCTTACAGTGTCAAACGCGCGTGACCAGCAGCAGTGGGGGTTAAATAACGAACCATCGCGTCGAGAGAAAAGGCGCCGATCACAGTTTTAAAAGTTTACAGCAGGACTAACGTCACCGATCATCAGTCCTGATCTGAAGGGTTTATAACGCGCGTGACCGCTCAAACACACACAGCGATCAGTAGATGGACATCATCCTGACAAACAATCCTGTCAACAGTCATGTTTCTGCTGCATCACGTGTCCAAATCAGACGACATGCGAGATAAAGTGATAATCTAGGGTTTATTCAGATAAACGGTTAACATTTTTGCCGCTCATGTCAATAAGAAAAAAACGTCTCTTTTACCTGCTCATCCATGTGAATCCTGCTCGAGTTTTTGACGGTTGGTTAGTTTGTATTTCTGCAGTGACGCGAGTAGCTCCGCCCACGGTGAAACCTCATTGGTCCAAACATTTGTGATTGAAACATCACACGTTCCAGGAAGGAAAAGTTTTTATTCAACTTATATCATTTTTATGTTTCGTTCATCCGATTGTGTGCATTTGTAGTTCTTTAGTAAAGATTGTATATTGACTGACAGCCTGATTGCATAATTCAAAACAATTTAAATTAGGATTTTGGACCAATGATATTTCCAGGTGGGCGGAGCTTCCCAGCGCAGCGCCACAGAAAAGAAACCGATCATCAACAAAATAAGGAAAAAATCAGATTTTCATGGAAGAGAGCGCTTTTATTACTTGTCTTTTTATCACATCGCACCAGATTTGGACACGACATTGATGCATACAAGCATGGAGACCTGCACTAACTAAAACACATCCCAGAATGCACTTCACCCACTTATGATAACAGATTTTGAGGCACGTATCCTTATAACATGCATCACAATCTCACAACGCGTTTGCTGCCGATCCAGCAGGCATGACGTCCACAAAATCAGAGAAAAAACTAAAAGTATAAAAGATTAATTACTTTATAAACACAGTTTATAAAATCTGTGGTCTCATTTACATCTTTACATTCGTTAAATGTACATCCAGCGGGGAGATTATACACCTGCATATTTAATATCTCAGAATCAAATATATTCATAAAATATTTTCCCAAGTACTCGGCGTCTTCATTCACCTCGGTATTACACGTTAAAGTAGGAAAACGATCAGAAGTATTTACGGTTCTCGCACACGGGAAGCCTCGTCTTGAATTAAAGGCGTTTAATAATCTGTTTTCCGCAGTTAAAAAGCCGAACGAACATCAGCGGCGCTCGGCGATACTGACACGTGACATCGCTGGACCAAAACATGCGATGAAACCTCTCCAAAGACTCGTCTCCAGCTCTTCCACGTCGAGCAACAGCACCAGCTGTGCGCTGACCGTCTCTAGTGGACGATTCCCTCAGATTTGAGTTTCAACAATCAGATTCTGTTCCCAGATCTCATCGACCGGCTCCGCGCTGGAGGCTTTAGCTGCACAATCCTGCATCCGCGATTCAGCTAACGCTATTTCCGTAAATCAAGAACACAGACCTGGAAAAACAAGACGGGGTTAATATCATAAACGAACACAACTAATAAAACACTGGGTTAATATCATAAACGAACACAACTAATAAAACACTGGGTTAATATCATTAAAGATGCATAACGTAGGTCTCTGAGTTTTTGCAGAACTACACCCCCTCTGGCGACAAGCGAAACTGCAACCAGAGGTGTGCACGCTCATGGAGCACACGCACACGCACGCTTGCACGAGCACGAGCTGTTCATAACCAAAGGAGCATCAGCCGCACAAATCTTTTGTTTACAGTCATAATGTCTTCAGAGGTTATAAAGTTATAAATCTGCAAGTCATTTTACATATATGAAAGGAAAGGCATTTGAGTAAATTACACACTTATGTGTGAGGGGAAAACGGGGGTAGAAGAAAACTTCAGTTTTTGTTTCCATCTATCTCCATGTTGAACTGTTTTATGTGTTTACTGTATCCACTTATGATTGTATTATTATGGAAACACGTTCATGAACAATATAAGTTATTAATTTGTAAAAGCTTAAAATAATAATCATACCACAGTTGGTCAACAAAGTACACTCAAATGTCTCAAGGTAATAAACAATCAAATGGCACTATATCCGCTTTCATAACAAGTAGTTACAGGAACTTTATAGGAACTGTCCACTTCTAAACAGTTCTAAGAACTACTCTCCCCCAAACTGGGTTTTGCTGTTTGCGGTCGCACTGGCCAGTGGCCATAGCAACCGAGGGGAGTGACGCGAGCACGGCGGCAGCGGCGCCACATACAACAACAACAACCCAGCATGGAGGAGGCTATCGCAATGTTCCCGTTCTGCCTACCGGGACCTTAATAACGGAGTACGAACGGCGGCGTTTAAAGACTATGGTGGAAAGTCTAAAGTAATATGATGGAAGAAGATAGAAGAGCAGAGCGCAGGCAAAGGACGTTAGCAAAGAACACAAGGCTACCGGTAGGCCATACACAAAAACATATTTATATCTTTTATGGGACATGTTTTATGTTTCATGTTGTACTATTCTTCCGAAGACAATTCCTAGTTTATGAACCTGTTCACTGACAATGGTAGCTAACGTTAGTCAAATCAATTCTGATTGTACATTTATCTAGCTTAGGCTAAAGCACTACACATTTTACGTAGCTATCGTCATTTGTTGTCATAGATTTGCCGCATCAGACATTAAAGACTATGCTATATCTTACCGTTTTATCAAGAAAACAGCCAACTGAGGGTCCAGTTTGAGCCCTAGAGCAGACCGGAGATCTATCCATTTGTTGAAAGCCTTCCCGATGCTGACTCTCGTCTCGTCTTATTCCGACGCCTGACTCCAATTTTGCCCTTTTGGTCAATAACTAGACAAAAGTTTTCTTTTCTTTGTCTTACGTGGAGTTTGCGTTGGGGTTTGGAATGAACTACAAGCCGGTCTCTTTGAATCCGTCTTCTACTTTTGTCGAAAGTTGGCTAAAGTTTTGTCGCTCGAGTTGTCTTCGCTGATACGGAGAATGGCGGCTATCAATAACAAACCTCCGAGACATCGCCTGGTGAGCGTGAACGCGCATGACGTCACGCTAGGGCTGGGTATTGGCAAGGGCCTCACGATACGATACGCATCACGATACATGGGTCACGAAACGATATATCACGATACAATACATATTGCGATATATTGCAATAATTTAAAAAAAATGTAAATGAATATCCAACTTGCTATGTTCCACCTGGTATGTGACAGCAGACAAAAAACTTATATTTTAATATATTCGCAAAGGTATATGCGTTGTACAGTCACTGAACAGTGAACACACTGAAATGTATGAAGTGCAGATCACTAAAAACTAAAAATGTAGATGCCACAAAAATTACATAAAAATAAAGTGCATCAAGTACATCATTACTGCCCGACTTACTTTTAAAACCAAAGTGCTTCCACTCGTCGTTACCGGTTCGGTAATCACGGTTCGGTATGTACCTCGGTTTTAAAGTCGCGGTTCGGTACGTTTTCGATACAGCAAAAAGAAAGAAATGCCAGAGAAATTTCCTATTTATTAAAAGAAAAAATATTTTTTTAGTGTGAGTTTTCCTACATCTTGAAACTCAGGTTTAAATGGGGGTAATTGTTGAAGGATGAATAAATAATGTTTTGGTCATCACATTAAAAATGACATTTAAATATATATTTATTTATATAATATTTATTTAATATTTGAGTTTTGAAGTGCTGGAAAAAGATGTGTGAAGTACTTGAAAGCATTTCACTATTCCAGGCCAGCCAAACTGGTTACACTTAGTGTTACTATGGTGAATGTTGCTGATCTGTGGACTGTGGACTAGCCTAGTTCATTCACGGCACAATGTTTCTCCTGGTTTCCACGTCAGCGCTGTTTGATCTAATAGAGATCTACGGTTAATAACGGAGAAATGTGAATGCTTCTCTAGATCTCGCAGCGATGTTATTACTTCAGTGGTGAATTCAAATGCTTTCTGTACTGGATCTCTAGCGCTGTGTAGTAACAGTGTCCCTTGATCGAGATCGGCTCGCGCTCATAGAGCTTGCGCTGCACAGATCTAGGTTGCTGGTCCCGAACTGATAAACGTGAAGTACAATATAATGAGTAGCGCAGTTTCGTTCCGCTTTCATTACGTTTGCCATGTGATGTTGCGCAACGCTGTGGTGGTCCCGCTCGCGCCAGCGCGGATTTTGTCAGCCTCAAACCGCAACGGTTCAATACGAATACATGTACCGTTACACCCCTAGCACACGTACACACACACACACACGCACGCGCAGCGCACACACACACCCCACACACACACA
>CM070826.1:1648651-1708651 GCA_036326025.1 Chrosomus eos
TGATTCGCAGACTGAGTGCGTAAACGAATCACAGACATTGAATGCAATGTAAGCGTAAGTGTAAAACACATAGATGTTGACCTTGTCGACTCCAGCGCTCAGAATGCTGTTGCCCTTCTTGTTCCACTTCAGTGCAAATATGGGTCCTTTGTGTTGTCCGAGAGTGCTGCTCAGATTGCCTGTTAAAACATCAGACCACATCAAACTCTCGTGAGCGTCATTAGCTCCTAGCGTTAGCACACTTACCGTCTTTCGTCCATATTCTTGCAAATCCGTCATAAGATCCGGTTGCTAAGAGAGTGCCTTCGCTCTACAGACACACAAAAGACAATCATGAACTGTAATGAAACATTCACCATCATATCCAGCGATACGGACAAAAATCATATCTCGGGAGTTTTCGGTTAAATGGCGATATACGATATATAGCTGTGCTTCCTACAGTAGTGTTGCACGGTGTACCGATACTTCAAAAGTATCGCGATACTCGGAAATTAAAAACGTCACGATACCTAAATTTATTAGTATCGATACTTTTTTCTCCTCACGCACGCAGCAAAGCTAGAAGCTGCAGCTCTCATGTGACAAACACTACAGCGAATTTTTGTCCCGCCAAAGTCTTATTTGATCGGTGAGTAATGTAACTTAGATGCGCGTGTGACGGCGCATGTTTAACAGGAGAGAGAGAGAGAGAGAGAGAGAGAGAGAGAGAGAGAGAGAGAGAGAGAGAGACCTGCATGGTCGCGTGCGCACGCACTCTATCTGCGGAGCCAGGCGAAAGTACACAAGGCTTCCGTCTCAAAACTAAGCGCTGTCTTGCTCTCTCCCACATATTAATCAAAATAAATCGACACGATGGTATGGTCTGAAAACTAAATTTTCATGTGGAGCATTCGGAGATTTGTTTTCCTGAATTACCGCTGGGTGTGAATTGTGCTAAAATATGTTGCCTTAATTATCTTCTCTGAAAAGCGTTCCGCACCTTCAGCTGATATAAACCACACTTTAAATAAACAAAAACAAACCTATCCAGTGATGATGTTTTCTGTGATGACACAAATCTTGTGGGATGTCCTAAACTGCGGGGATAATCACACAACGCGCACACGTCCGATAATGACACGCCCAATTCGCGAACTAATGACTCATTTGAACAGATTCGTTTTAATGAATGGTTTAAACAACTGATCTGTCCAACACTGAACTCACGAGACATCTGAATCGGTTTATAACTAATTGGTAACACTTTACAATAAGGTTTCATTTATTACATAAATTACATAAAAATAAAGTTTGCTTACTCAAGTGTAAGCTTTAAAACAAATAAAACCACTTGTTAGCATGAGACTACTTTTTTCCACACACTGCTATCAGGAATCGATAAGAGAATCGTTAAAGAATCGGATCGATTAGCAGAATCTTCAGTGGCATGGATATTGATAAAATCTTATCAGTTCCTGTTAACTCTTATGTTGCTTATGATAATGAGATAATGGTGCTAAATTTATTATTTTTTTTACCTTGAATGTCATTGCTCTAATTTATTTTTTATATTTTGTTCAAATGTTTAACATATCTGCTGTTCAAATGTTCATTTATTAGTGTGGTGTATGATTAGAATGTTGTCCCGGTTTTAAAATAAAGCACAGCAATGATATTTGAGTGTTTCTCCCTTTTCAGGAAAAGTATCGAAAAAGTATCGAAATCGCAATACTTGACTTGGTATCGGTATCGAAACAATAATTTTGGTATCGTGACAACACTATCCTACAGTTTTCTATTTGGATAAAGAAAAATCTGTATTTATTTCACATCCTGTCCAATGATATCCAATGTTGATATTGAAGGATATGGGAAACAAATATAGTAAATGTAATGTAGGTTATGCATTATATTATGTGCAAAAAGGTGGTTAAAATCACATTACATTCTAAACACTGTAACATTACTATCTAAAAACAAAAATAATGCTTTTATTTTTAAATTGACTAAAGGCTAAACTAAAAATGAAAATAAAAACAAAAGCATTTGATTACCTCATTATAATCAGTTTCATAAAAATATACTTGTAGGTTTAAAATTCCACATATGGCTCATTTATTTTCTCCAACAACAAACATTTAAAGTATCTTTTCTTGTATTAAATCATTTTAAATATCAATATTGTAAAGATTAATTTTGTTGATACTGATTTCATTTGATTGGTAACAGTCATATTGCGTCTTATTTTTATAATTGTATTTGATTAGATTTATGAAATTGACAAAATATGATGCATGCATATAATTAGGTTTAAAAAAATGTCTTTATAAACAGGTAAAAATGCCCATATTAGAAATAAATCCTGTGAACTGGCCACCACACATGTGATCGCATGAAGAAGAGGGCTGTAAAGACACACCAAACACACAATTCAGTTCGTATCACGATTTTTAACCCACGATTCGATGCCAACCTCGATTTCTTTTTTTTCTTTTTTGAGTAGGGGAATAAAAATAAAAGAGGGATTTTGAGGGGAAAAAAGGAGATTTTTATTAAATAACATTTTCAAAAACCTTCTATAAATATTTGAGAGTCTTCATTTTTTTTTTTGCTACTCCAGTTCTTGTTATAACATACTTTGGGCACTTTTTTTGTGAAATAATATACAAGCGTGCTTTCTCTTTAAATGAGCGTGAAAATGGACTCTGCGCTAAGGATGCGACAGTGAGGATATTTTCCCACCGGTTAATCGACGCGTGACAACAGGGGTATCACCAGTACTTTTATAATGTTAACTTCAAATAATACTAATAATATTTAAAGAAGTGTTAGCACTGGATCTGGATTCTGTCTTCTCACGCTCGTGGATCTGAGTGTCGCGATTTCGGTTTTATATCGTTACAGTCCTAATGAAGAATATCTCTGTCCACAACAGTGCTAAACCTGCCAAAGCACCGACACACACACACACTCAGCAAAATATCATCTAATAATCATAATCGAGATAATACAGATATAATTTTGTCAATACCGCACGCCCCCAGAACACCACACTCACGTTCCAGTCGAGCGAGGTGACGTCCTTGTTGCTGGGAACGTCTTGTCCTCCTTCTCGGATGCAGTGCCGCAGGACCAGCTGAGTCGAGCCGCTGTTCTCACTCAGGTTCCATATGCGAGCCGTCGAGTCGCCGGAGCTGCCGAGACACAAGCCGAGCACACAGAAAAACTGGTTTACTGAGAGTTTTACTGATCCAGTTATGCATTTGGCAGTCCACTTATGTTGCATTTCAAGCTACATGTTTTTACATTCTTATCAGTTCTGGATTTCCCTGGGAATCGAACCCATGACCTTGGCGTTGCAAGCGTCAACAGCGCTCTACTGTTTGAGCTGCAGGAAAGCAAATTCAGTCCTTCCAGAAAAATCCAGAGTTTTTTGTGATTGTTGCGGGCAAAAATCCTTGATTATGCGGCACGTTTTCTTAAAAAATGTGATTGAATATGCGGGATATTTATGCAGTGGCGTAACTTTGTTTTAAAAAGTGAGTGGGACAGGTGTGTGTGTGTGTGTGTGTGTGGTGGTACATAGTATACAATAGTACATTGTGTTTAATTTGTCGTTTAATGAGATCTAATAAATGTTGTTAGTGGCGAGAATTTTCATGTGAATAAATACATAGATCCGAGTCAGAGGTTCTGGGTTGTAATCCACACTTAGTAGTATATATTTTTTTCTTATCAAAACCCATTGTTTATTAGTGGTTGTTTATCAATCAGGGATACGTTTTTTGTGCATTATGTTTTGTGATTTTACCGTAAACACAACTTGTTTAGATTTATGGCTTTGAATTTCTCAGTTTTAGAGTAAAAATTTTTTATAAAAATTGATAGTATTTTTTCACATTTTTTTATAACAATAAACGTAATAAATACTGAATTGTAATCGAATCGTGAGGTGCCTAGAGATTCCCACTCCTAGTGTGTGTGTGTGTGTGTGTGTGTGTGTGTGTGTGTGTGTGTGTGTGTGTGTGTGTGTGTGTGTGTGTGTGTGTGTGTGTGTGTGTGTGGAGAGAGAGTCTCGTGCCCAGATGCGTTCTCAGGTGCTGAAATTTGGCACCGATTGATTTAATGTAAACCGGTACTCGGTAGTACCGACGTAATTCGGTCGGTGCGATTATAAAAGCCCAGTTCGGTACCCGACCCTAGAGGTCAGAGGTCAGCTCACCCTGAGGCCAAGAGGTCAGTGACGGGGTTCCAGGCACAGATGAAGACCTCGGACTCGTGACCCCGCAGAACCGTGGCTTTACTGGCGGGAATCTGGCCCTCGTCTTCCACATCCATGGACTCCACATGGTGATCTGAACACACACACACACACACACACACACACACACACACACACTTTATTTTAAGGTGTCATTGTTACAGTGTAATTATACATTAAAGTACTGAGTATTAATTCACATGTATTAACATGTACATGTAGGGTAGGAGCGTTGAGGGTTTAGTTGCATATAATGATGTAATATTATGTAATATAAATATTAATTTACTGTTATTACAACGGTAAGTACATGTAACAAGGACAATGTAAAATAAAGTGTTACCTGTGATTTCTATGCATTACCTTTCTAAATGCATATACACTGCCGTTTAAAATAAGTCTCTTCTGCTCAAGGCTGAATTTATTTGATTAAAAATATAACATTAATTTTCTTAAATATTATGACAATTTAAAATAAGCGTTTTCTATGTGAATATATAGTAAAGTGTAATTTATTCCTGTGATCAAAGCTGAATTTATCATCATTACTCCAGTCTTCAGTGTCACGTGATCCTTCAGAAATCATTATAATATGATGATTTGATGATCACGAAACATTTATGATTATTATCAGTGTTGAAAACAGTTTTTTTATGTATACAGGTGAAACTCCAAAAATTTGAGTATCGTGCAACAGTTCATGTATTTCTGTAATTCAAATTAAAAGGTGAAACTAAATATATTTAGTATATATAACTATATACATATGCATGATTATACTTTCCAGAGGGCCGACATTTCTGTATTTAAAATCCTTTTTTTTTACTGATTTCATGTAATATTCTAATTTTCTGAGATTTTGAATTTGGTGTTTTCATAAGCTGTAAGTCATAATCATCAAAATTATAACAAATAAAGGCTTGAAATATCTCACTTTGCATGTAATGAGTCTATATAATATAGTAGTTTCACCTTCTAAGTTAAATTACTGAAATAAATGAACTTTTGCACAATATTCTAATTTTTCGAGTTTCACCTGTAATATTGGAGAAAACCGTGATGTCATCGTCCAGCTCAGCTCATATAACGGTGTTAATGCAGGAGAATATTAAATTAAATGACTCACTCAGTGTGTGTGTGCCGTTCTCCTCGCCGTTGAGAGCAGTGTCTCCGTTCTTCATGGCGTGGGACTGAAGGGTTGTAGAGTTGGAGTCGATGGCTTGTTGTTGTTGTTGTTGTTGTTGTGAGAGTTTGTCTCTGATGGCCTGTTTTCTGGTGTGAACCACGTCTGGCATCACGGCGTCGATGAGCGACAGACACTCGATCGGCCGGCCGTCAAACACTGTGCCATCCTGAGAGATCCGTACACAACATCACAATCAAACACCATCAAGGTTCGAAAAATGACACGCGTCAAATGCAGGAAAAAATTATCTTTGGCGGGAAACGCTGTCAAATCACGAAACAATTTGGCGTGTTATTATATTTACTCACTTTGCTGGGGAAGTTCGTGTAACACAAATCAGCGCAAATGCTCGTGAGTCATCGTGATATATTAAATACTAGGGGTGTAACGAGACGCTTATCTCACGAGACGAGACAGACACGAGATTGGGTTCACGAGAACGAGACGAGACGAGATTTTTGCACAATTTTACAGAAATCCTCAATGACACAATTCATGACTGGAAAAGTATGCAGGTGCAATTTGCAATGTTTAACTAATAATCTTATTAAGTAGACCTGAAATGACATGCATTAGGAGTATGAATTATCAAATGCATTGAAAGAAAACAATATACAACAATATAACCTTTTAATAATAAAAGGTTTTTATTGACTGGCTTTCTCCTGTATGATTTCACATTAGTCTCTTCAGACCTTACTGTACATTTAAGAGCTTTCAGAACTTCTGATTGAGGCTGTGTGTGACCTCCTAACTGAACTCTAGAAGTCTTAAGTGCAAACAATAAGTGCAAGTGCAACCATAATCAAAGTTAGCGCACAGACTCTTTATAATTGTTTTGAAATTGCTGTTTTATTTTGCACCGGCAGTTATAGGGTTAATGCGGTGAGTTCGGGAAAGGCCGGTAGAGAAACGAGCCTGGTGTGTTTGTCTCCACAGTTGTTCTTGCGTTCCGATTATTAGTTCAGAAACAGAGCCTCTTGTCTGTTGTCTTTAAGACATTACAGTACTCTCTCAATATTCGAAGTGCAAACTGAGACGATAGCCGCAAATAAACAGTCCAGTGATGGGTATTGGGAGACGGACGATTGTATGTTCGCGGCCTAATTTGTGCGCAATGCACATCAGCGAGCTTGTGTTTTACTTTCACTATCGTGATCGCGCGTACTCTGTGTATAGCAGCGGTGCTGAGCGTGCATTCTACAACATAAGATCAGACGTTTAGTCTATGTTGCGCAACGAATCCTCCGCCATCCTCACGCGATCAGTGAACTGTGATTCCTGCTGCACTGATTGCAACGGCAACTCGTGCTGGATGAGCAGAGCAGACTTTTACATTAGTTTATAATGGTTTTTAATTATTTTTATAAAAACAGCAAAACGATAGTTTAGGCGAATGTGAGTGTAGCGGTGGAATATTCTATGGTAATAGAAATCGTGAGACAGCTTTTCACTCGACGGGAAATCTCGTCATGTTTTAGTCTCGCGAGATCTCGTGGCACGAGATCTCGTTACACCCCTATTAAATACAGTATATTGCACAGAATCTGTTCATATCTGGCTTGAACACACACGTCACTACGCTACATATAACGGCGCACGTGTTTGTTTGCATTGAAGCAATAGTGAATATTAAAAAGCATCTGGTGAGCAGAAAAGACATTGTAATTTTTCAACATCCTACATGTTCTTTATACTGTATTGATCTGAAGTTTCACGTGTTGATGCTGATCTCGGCCTCCACGTACTGAAGGCCTTTCTGCAGTTAAAATATATATAATATTGCTATATAATGGCTATATATATATATTAGGAATGTGACGGTGAGGATATGTTCCCACCGGTTAATTGACGTGTGACAACACAGGTAACACCGGTATCACAGACGGGGGCTTTTAAATCGCTCTTTTAAAGCAACACCAAGTAACTTTTCCTCTGCGATCGCCCTAGAGGCTGGAAGCGGAATTGTCCATTCCTGCTGTCGTAAATAATTTAGCCTCCCGCATCCTACTGTCGCACGCATGCTCTCTGTTTATCCAGCGCCGGCTTAGGAATCAAAAAATGGCCACAGACAAGGTAGAGTATGATGCATGATCTTATGAAAGTATGATGTAACGCTTGCTGCAAGTCAAATTTGTAGTTTTCTAATGTCTCATTCGCACTACAGAAACGCGACCCGATCTGGCAATCTTACATCGCGTGGATATATCAGATAAAGGACCGCAAAGCGGTGGCATAAGTGCATTTCACCATGTCACGACAATTATTTTAAGGTAAAAAATCTTACTTAGTGTTGCTTTAAAGGCAAATGTAAAATGCGCGTGTTTGCACGGGTATAATGGTGGTCGTGAGGAGCAGCTGTTTTGTTATTGTGTTTTGAATTGACGCTAATTTGAAAACGATTTTTTTTACATTGCTTATAAAAAGCTGGTGCGGCAGTGTGCACTTCACTTTCACTTTTAAACTAGCGTCAATTCATCCTTCGCAGGGAGTTTGATTGACATGCGATCTGACCAATCAAAATCCACCGACAAAATTTTTGTCCGACAAAGCAGTCAGGAGAGTCAGTAGATTAACGTTGGTGGATTTGAACTTGGCTTTAACTGAGGCAATCTGTCATTAAAGAGACACAAAACGGTAGGCCTATTATCCCTTAATTTTCTTTGACTGGCCAAATTTGAAAGTTGAGACTGTGTTTCATATTAAATATTACCAGCTCGGTCCTGTCTGTCAGTGTCCTCTATTTTTCACTGCTTGGGAACATGTTGAATCCGAAATCGCCCCCTAAACCCTCATTCACTGAGTTAGGCCTAGTTTATTATATAATAAGGCCTAGGCCTAGTTTATTTATTATATATTCGCAATATATTCACAACTGTTATTTACCGGTAAATGGTCTAGAGCAGGGGTATTCAATTAAAATTCTAAGAGGTCCAGTCAGAGAATATTTTGTCAAGCAAAGGTCCGCAACATCACAATGACTAACTAGCGTTATCATTCAGTGCCACAGCCTAGTATGAAAATATGTATTTCAATCAACAGACAGCTGTCAAATAAAATAAGAGATAATTATTGTTGAAATATTATTGAATTGTAGTTTATATTGAACTGTAGGGATCATAAATAATAAGTACTCTAATAATAAATTATCAATTTAAATAAAATAAAGGCTGCATTTAAAAATACGTTATAAATAAATAAAACACAACAGAGAGCTTTTGAAAAATGTGCATCTCAAAATAAAGTGCTTAATTTTTAGAAAACTTAAATTAAGTATTGCTTGAGTTTCCCTTTTACTTTTTAGTTAACTCCCTTTCACATCTTAAGTTTAAACACATTTTATAATAAACAATCTCAACACATATTAACAATTGAACAGCTTTAACACCTCCTTTTCTCTTTCTTTCCCTTTTATATCCCACTTCCCCACTTTCTCTTGCTTAGTGAGCCCTTGTTGTTAGGATTCTGCTGGATCGATCACATTGGGCTTTTAGATCGTTTATTTTCTGTGCCCTCAGTCCGGATTTAAGTTTGTTAAGTATGTTTGCTCAAAAGATTTGTGCTTGTCTCATACTGGCGCTTCACATTGCCGCTTTTAATAATCGCGACAGTCTCTGAACATATGAGACATACCGGTTTTGAACTGTCCGTGGGAAGAATGAGCATGTAAGAATCTGTCCATTCTATTTGAAAGCTCTGTTTTCACTGTCCACTTTTCTTTTTTTAGAGCACGCCATGTGAACGTCGTCTCTCTTTCGTCTCGTCTGTGTGTATCTCTCGCACTCGAGTAGCATCACATGACATGATTTACAGCGCATGCTATTGGTCTGTGAGTTTCTTGGGCCGCGCTAAACCAGTACCATAAATGCTAGAAAAGCTGCGCGGGTTAAAATAGAAACGCTCCGTCAAAAGTAAATAATTCTCAATAATTTATGGGTTATTGGTCCGGGTCCAGACAGAATGGCGGTTGTGTCCGGATCCGGACCGCGGTCCGCCTATTAGTGACCTCTGGTCTAGAGGAAGTAATTGTCACTGTTTATTGTGGAGATGTTAACGCACGGGTCTGTTAACAATAGCCTACTTTTGAGGTAGTCTAATATTTTTCTGACTAATAAATTACTGACACAGTAAAGGGTAGATTTAAATAAAAAATAACGAATTTTAAATAAAGAAAAACTAAATTTAAATAAAGAATAAACTAAATTTAAATAAAGAAAAATGAAAATTGAATAAAGAAAAAAACGAACTTTAAATAAAGAAAAACGAAATTTAAATAAAGAAAAACGAAATTTAAATAAAGAAAATCGAAATTAAGTTAAATTAAAAACGAGATTAATTTAGATTGATAATGGGTAAAAAGGCTAATACATGTTGGGTCGGTGTACTTTTCCGCGTTCATTTCGGAAATGTAAAAAAAAAGGTGCCGCTTGTTTTTTTGTTTAAAAGAACAAAACAGAAATGGCTGTATTTTTTCGTAGGCTACATAGCCTATACTTTGTTATTGTTTTAGTATCATAATGATTAATAAATGCACGCACAATTATCCGTGAACATGATTTGAAGCCTTTCAATTTGTGTGTGCAAAATTCAGAATTAAATGAATGTGCAGCAATTTGTACAAATAGAGTCTGTAGGTCTACTATACTGTTGTAGCCATTAAATGAGCACATTTGTGATGCGATCTGGGAAAACCCGTCGGATGTCGCGCTTGTACATTTTCAGTAAAGTCTAAAAATAGATTGAATGTCAGTTTATTGTCAAATTTGGGTTTTCAATAAATTATTATTCTATAACATCTTGTTTATCATCTCTGAATATATCTAGTGAAAATTCACTAGATTAGTGCAGAAAAATAGCGATTTATAGTGACAAGCTGAAAAGACGTGTCTTTCTCTTTAAGAACACGCGCGGAGCGGAGGTGCAAAAACAACAACAACAACGGCTATTTAGTTCTCCTTCTCTTAACACTACAAAGACAGTTTCGCCTATCAAAATAAACCACATAACAGAATAAAGGTCCCGCCAGTACTGTGTATACTACAACGGCACGCAAGTTTTTATTTATTTATTTTTATCCAGCGTTATGTGATGCGGAGCACAAGAGAACAACAGAGTCTGAAGCTGCTCGTTTAAAAGACCTTGCTCGCCTCTCAATCGTCCAATTTCAAAACGGTTTTCACAGGATGAATTTTGAGTTTGTAAGCTTTCGAATGATACCTAATCTATGATGATTACTAAAATATGTTATATGAAAAAAAGGCAATAAAAAAAAGAGCGCCCGTCGTCCCGCTAGCAGGACGTGACAGTTAATTAAACCTGTTTTTCTCAAAATTCCATTTCTGAAAATCACAGCGATCAGCCGACTTCAGATAACCATAACTTTTGTTACAGACAAACTATAAAAGAAATAAAAACAGATTTGGAAAGGGCTTGAACCAAGCTTTAACATGATCGCAAAACCTGTAATATGTCAAATTTCACCATGTGGTGGGTTTTCCCAGATCGCATCACATTTAGTTTCATATTTGTTAAAATATTATGTTTTTTTTCTTCCATTTTTGTTGATTTATGAAAAGTGAACAGCACGAGTAATAGGATGCACAATTTGAGACATGGAGTGTCAGACATGATTTTGACCACTTCATTAAGTTTTATTTTGTAGAAAACCTTTCTTTAAAGTGAATTTCGTTTTGTATAAATCGTATCTTAATTTTAATCCATTTTTCATCAACCAATTGCCTGGAGTGGATTTAATAAATAAGAAGAAAATATATTGCAGACAATATAATCATGGAGGCGCCCGCGTGGTCACTTGCATTGCACGTTAACTGGAGCGCTCATCCTAACTTAACAGTTTTTTCCTTCACACTTGAGAAATACATCAAATGCACAAAGCTTGAAAAGTCTTAAAACGAAATAATTCAAAACGGTAAAAAAAAAGGCTAAGTCTCTGATTATGTATGATTATATGATCATATAGCCTAGCCTATTTTGTGACATTGTTCACATCTCCTTCAAAGTGGCCTAGGCACTATTATTCCTAACGTTTCGCCCTTCACAAAGTATTGATTCTGCCTTCATAGTTGCAAGAGCATTTAATCTAGATTCTATTTTACTGCGTCCTAACCATGACACTTATTCTATTAATGACGCGCTCGACCCTGGTTCAGTAAATATGCACATTGTCCCTTCAATAGTTTGTCAAATGTGGATTATACATACTGGCATAACGGTTTATTAAACTGAGCTGTACCAGTATACAGCGCTACGTATCACGCCGATTGCCATTCTAAAAGTAATTATTCGGAAGTAACGCTTCACACCGTACTGTAAAATATCACATATGTCATTGAATACTCGTTTGGTCAGAATGGGGATTATCATCATTAACTGGCATTATACGGTATTTAAAGAGCTAGTACCAGTAGCACGCTACGTTCAGCGCTTTGAATGCGGTGTTATTTTCACTTCCTGAAATACCTGATTTGGACATACGTGAGTTTCATCGGCAGCGACGATATATATATGTATGAAGTTTCACTCGTTGATGCTGATCTCGGCTCCACGTACTGAAGGCCTTCGCAGGACTGAGATCAGCGCCGCCGGGAACAGAGCCCGTTGATGTTCGACTGACTGATGTGAGACTCGATGCCAACGTGAACGCCGAGTGAGAGAAACCTGCAGACACACACACACACACACACAAAGCTTTAGACCTCACGCATCTGCAATACACACAGATCCATGCTTTCATGTGTTTAAAGGTCCCGTATTATACACCTTTCTGGAGTTTTTTAGAGGTTCTGATGATTTGATTAAATTTTTGCCTGTCTAATTAAACGTTAGTTTCTGTTAGCAAAACAAGAGACACAGACACTGAGAGAAGTCAATCTCACCGTCTTTAACTCAATAAAAACAACAGACACCAACAGGACCGTCTGTAACTTACGAAAACAAACAACTTTTGTCTTGTTTGCAACAGATATTCTATCAAAGCTTGTGGCAAACCACACTGTAAAAAAATAGTGTTGGCTCAACTTAAAGTTGCCTTCACATTAAGAGTTCATTGAAATTAAAATACAATACAATAACGGTTCATACAATAAAGTAAATTGGTTTGATAGATAGAAACTCAAAATACTCTCTTATCTGAGCCACATTAATTATATAAGTTGAATTGACAAAAGATAAAAAAAATTGATAAATCATGAAAATATTTTTTTAAAGTTCATTGCAGAAATGTGCAGAACAGACGGTTAACGTCGAACTACATTACTGTGGTATTTCAGAATAAACAAACATTAGCCACTGGTCTCATATCTTGATGTTGTGACGTCATATTTAGTACTAATAGTAGTTTCATAACCTGCATTCATGCATTTGTCAATTTTGAGATTTTGGGCTTTTCATAAACTGTTTTTTTCCCCAGAGTATTGGACAGAAAACATCCAAAATACACTTTTAACTGCAATTTATCTATTAGTGTCTGTAGATTTTAAATGTATATCTTTAATATTCTGATGGGGTTTGTTCATATATAATTTATATTCATGATCATCAATTTATCATATTTTAGTGATTTCTGAAGGATCATGTCATGTGACACTGAAGACTGGAGTAATGATGATAAATTCAGCTTTGATCACAGGAATAAATTACACTTTACTATATATTCACATAGAAAACTGCTGATTTACATTATAATAATATTTCACATTTTTTACAGTTTTTTGGTATTATTAATCATATAAATGCCTCGGTGAGCAGAGGAGACTTCTTTTAAAAAATTAATCTTACAGACCCCAAACCTTTCCCCAATCTTGTGATTTCGGGTGATTTGTCATCAGTAAATCCCCTTACACACACACACACACACACACACACACACACACACACACACACACACACACCACACACACACACACACACACACACACACACACACACACTTTACCTGACTCCTGCAGATATCTGTACACCAGAAAGTTGACTTCATCACTGGTAATGCTCATCTTCACTCAGAGGAGCGCCCCCTACAGGACACACAGAACATTACATTATAATCACACACAACTACACATCATAATCACACACAACTACACATCATAATCTCACACAACACCACATCATAATCACACACACACAACTACACATCATAATCTCACACAACACCACATCATAATCTCACACAACACCACATCATAATCTCACACACAACACCACATCATAATCTCACACAACACCACATCATAATCTCACACACAACACCACATCATAAACACACACAACACCACATCATAATCTCACACAAACACCACATCATAATCTCACACAACCACCACATCATAATCTCACACACACAACACCACACATCATAATCTCACACAACACACCACACATAATCATCACACACAACACCACATCATAATCCACACACAACACCACATCATAATCTCACACACAACACCACATCATAATCTCACACACAACACCACATCATAATCACACACACCACACACCACATCATAATCACCACACAACACCACATCATAATCTCACACACAACACCACATCATAATCTCAACACAACACCACATCATAATCTCCACACACAAACACCACATCCATAATCTCACACAACACCACATCATAATCCACCACAACACCACTCATAATCTCACACACAACACCACATCATAATCCACACACAACACCACATCAATATCTCACACACAACACACATATAATCCACACACAACACCACATCATAATCTCACACACACACACCACATCAAATCTCACACCAACACACACATCATAATCTCACACACAACACCACATCATAATCCACACAACACCACATCATAATCACACACACAACACCACATCATAATCTCACACACAACACCACATCATAATCTCACACACAACACCACATCAAATCTCACACAACAACACCACATCATAATCTCAACACAACACCACAAATCATAATCTCACACAACACCCACATCATAATCTCACACACAACACCACATCATAAATCACACACACAAACCCACATCATAATCTCACACACAACACCACATCATATCACACCACACAACACCACATCATAATCACACACACAACACAATAATCAATCACACCACAACACCACATCATAATCCCCCACACACCACACTACACAACCACTCATAATCTCACACACAACACCACATCATAATCTCACACAACACCACATCATAATCTCACACAACACCACATCATAATCCACACACAACACCACATCATAATCCACACACAACAACACCACATCATAACTCACACACAACACCACATCATAATCTCACACACAACACCACATCATAATCTCACACACAACACCACATCATATCACACACAACACCACATCATAATCCACACACAACACCACATCATAATCTCACACACAACACCACATCATAATCTCACACACAACACCACATCATAATCTCACACACAACACCACATCATAATCTCACACCAACCACCACATCATAATCTCACACACAACACCACATCATAATCTCACACCCCCACCAACCAACAACACCACATCATAATCTCACACACAACACCACATCATAATCTCCACACAACACCACATCATAATCTCACACACAACACCACATCATAATCTCACACACAACACCACATCATAATCTCACACAACACCACATCATAATCTCACACACAACACCACATCATAATCTCACACACAACACCACATCATAATCTCACACACAACACCACATCATAATCTCACACACAACACCACATCATAATCTCACACACAACACCACATCATAATCTCACACCACACAACACCACCCACATCATAATCTCACACACAACACCACATCATAATCTCACACACAACACCACATCATAATCTCACACACAACACCACATCATAATCTCACACAACACCACATCATAATCCACACACAACACCACATCATAATCACACACACCCAACCACCACACATAATTCTCACACACAACACCACATCATAATCTCACACACAACACCACATCATAATCTACACACAACAACACCACATCATAATCTCACACACAACACCACATCATAATCTCACACACAACACCACATCATAATCACACACACACACACACCACATCATAATCACTACAACAACACCACATCATAATCTCCACACACAATCAACACCACACAACACCACATCAAATCCACACAACACCACATCATAATCTCACACACAACACCACATCATAATCTCACCACAACACCACATCATAATCTCACACAACACCACATCATAATCTCACACACAACACCACATCATAATCTCACACACACACCACATCATAATCTCACACACAACACCACATCATAATCTCACACACAACACCACATCATAATCTCACACACAACCCACATCATAATCTCACACACAACACCACATCATAATCTCACACACAACACCACATCATAATCTCACACACAACACCACATCATAATCTCACACACAACACCACATCATAATCTCACACACAACACCACATCATAATCTCACACACAACACCACATCATAATCTCACACACAACACCACATCATAATCTCACACACAACACCACATCATAATCTCACACACAACACCACATCATAATCTCACACACAACACCACATCATAATCTCACACAACACCACATCATAATCACAACACACAACACCACATCAAATCTCAACACAACAACACCACATCACACATCTCACACAACACAACATTCCAACCACCACATCAAATCTCACACAACACCACATCATAATCTCACACACAACACCACATCATAATCTCACACAACACCACATCATAATCTCACACACAACACCACATCATAATCTCACACAACACCACATCATAATCTCACACACAACACCACATCATAATCTCACACACAACACCACATCATAATCTCACACACAACACCACATCATAATCTCACACAACACCACATCATAATCTCACACACAACACCACATCATAATCTCACACACAACACCACATCATAATCTCACACACAACACCACATCATAATCTCACACACAACACACACATCATAATCTCACACAACACCACATCATAATAGGGCTGTCACTTTTTATTCGATATTCGAATATGCATTCGAATATGACGTGAAATAACCGAAATCGAACTATAAATAAACTATCCGGTTTTTAAAGTGCCATGTTTTGCGCATTTTTTACACTTTATCATTTGCTATTTATTTATTGTTTGCCATCTCATCCAGTAGCGGCCGGTCTAATTGTATTGTAGCGTCGGCCCATGAGTCCAAATCAAGCGAATAATAGCCAATATAGCCAGCTTGTTTTGAAAATGGAAGATAAAGACAAGACGAAAGAAACCGCGCTATAATTCCTGCCTATTACACACACACACACGACCCACAGAAAAGACGCGTGTTAAGTATCGAGTTCTCTTTCGGGCTTGAACAAACCATAAAACACAAATTATGTCAAATGAATGTAAGAGCAGTCTTAAATTATTTAAATAAAGCCTTAAATGAACGTATAGATTTGCGAGAAAATGGGACGCATGTCAGATCCATCTCTGTGTGGTCAGATCGCGTCTCTGTCAGCAACAACGGCTGGTCTTAAAGTGTCAAAGAACAAAGGTAAGAGAGTAAATTACTCACCCAGACCCGGCGCCAGGAGGATTATTATACTGGTATGAATGTGTGTATCATGAATCATGAATACTCCGCTATCTTTTAACACATCTCCGGCGAACGGCTTCTTCACGCAAAAGAAAAACTCTTCATGAAGCGCAGTTAAATTCAGCGACCATATGTGGCGTTTCCTGGTGGATCGAGGCTGTTCATTAACTTTTACATTTTACTCGTAGATATTCGAATATATTGCTTGATATTCGATATCCGTTCGAATGTGATTTTTCTCAAAAGTGACAGCCTTACATCATAATCTCACACACAACACCACATCATAATCTCACACAACACCACATCATAATCTCACACAACTACACATCATAATCTCACACACAACACCACATCATAATCTCACACAACACCACATCATAATCTCACACACAACACCACATCATAATCTCACACAACACCACATCATAATCTCACACAACACCACATCATAATCTCACACACAACACCACATCATAATCTCACACAACACCACATCATAATCACACACACAACACCACATCATAATCTCACACAACTACACATCATAATCTCACACACAACTAGAGCCCGACCGATATATCGGCGAGCTGATATTATCGGCCGATATTAGGCATTTTCATAACTATCGGTATCGGCATTTATAATGGCGATAAATGAATATTTAAAAAATGCGGCGTGCTGTGATTCATGTAAGGGTGGCGCTGCCAATAAAGCACCTAAAAGCTGTCACAAAGAACTGGCAAAAGCAATGATATGAAGACATCAAATATAGCAAGGAGACGTTTTAATTGTTTATTAATAACAAGTGTTTTCAGTCATTGTGGGCTGCAAAGATGAATGGGATGCGGACTCGCGATCTTTGAACGCGCCAGAGAGAAAAGTAGATTTCAGAAGGATTACATAAGCAGAGAGCAGTTTGTCTTTCGTTTTGATTTGTTCTGTTTAAAAGTAGACATTTCAATAGATATATTTCTCAGGTCTATAAGCTGAGTTTCGCTTCATTTATGAGATGAATTGTAGTTCACGGCGGCTCCGTGTCGTGATCTATTGTCTGCTATAGGCTATTTACTGCTTATTTATTAAATCCAGGCATTTGGTTGATAAAACTTTGATTAAAATTAAGATATAATTAATACAAAACGAAATTGACTTTAATGAAAGGCTTTGTGCTTTCTGTTTCGAGGTCTCTGTGAAAGTTTTAAAGCACTTTAGTGCCGCTTTCGGAGCTTGTCACGTCCGTTTTTCCTCATAAATGCGAACACGAAAAATAAAATAAAATGAATATTTTATGTTCTGTTGAGAGCCAACCCTTCTTCATCCAGTGGGTAGTAGACTATTACTTTTGATTTGCGCAGTGTAATTCACAGAATTGATTTCTCTGCTGCAGCCTCTGTCACGTATTGTGTGAGCTTGTGACTATTGCAAGCGCGCAGCTGAGAAGTCCTAAGAAGGCAGTTGATTGATTAAGCATTGATTAAAATGCACGAGCGAGCGACAAATCTCCGACAGTAAACGGGTGCCCCATTCTGCTTTGTAACAGGCGCTTTTCCGCGTCTCGGGTAAACAGCTTTTCCGCGTCTCGGGTGAACAGCTTTTCTGCATCTCGGGTAAACAGCTTTTCCGCGTCTCGGGTGAACAGCTTTTCCGCGTCTCGGGTAAACAGCTTTTCTGCATCTCGGGTGAACAGCTTTTCCGCGTCTCTCGTGCTGTGAACAGCTTTATTCCGCGTCTCGGGTGAACAGCTTTTCTGCGTCTCGGGTAAACAGCTTTTCCGCGTCTCGGGTGAACAGCTTTTCTGCGTCTCGGGTAAACAGCTTTTCCGCGTCTCGGGTGAACAGCTTTTCTGCGTCTCGGGTGAACAGCTTTTCCGCATCTCGGGTGAACAGCTTTTCCGCGTCTCGGGTGAACAGCTTTTCTGCGTCTCGGGTAAACAGCTTTTCCGCGTCTCGGGTGAACAGCTTTTCTGCGTCTCGGGTGAACAGCTTTTCCGCATCTCGGGTGAACAGCTTTTCCGCGTCTCGGGTAAACAGCTTTTCCGCATCTCGGGTGAACAGCTTTTCCGCGTCTCGGGTGAACAGCTTTTCTGCATCTCGGGTAAACAGCTTTTCCGCATCTCGGGTGAACAGCTTTTCCGCGTCTCGGGTAAACAGCTTTTCCGCATCTCGGGTGAACAGCTTTTCTGCATCTCGGGTAAACAGCTTTTCCGCATCTCGGGTAAACAGCTTTTCCGCATCTCGGGTAAACAGCTTTTCCGCATCTCGGGTAAACAGCTTTTCCGCATCTCGGGTAAACAGCTTTTCCGCATCTCGGGTGAACAGCTTTTCTGCATCTCGGGTAAACAGCTTTTCTGCATCTCGGGTAAACAGCTTTTCCGCGTCTCGGGTGAACAGCTTTTCTGCATCTCGGGTAAACAGCTTTTCCGCGTCTCGGGTGAACAGCTTTTCCGCGTCTCGGGTGAACAGCTTTTCCGCGTCTCGGGTGAACAGCTTTTCCGCGTCTCGGGTGAACAGCTTTTCCGCGTCTCGGGTGAACAGCTTTTCCGCGTCTCGGGTAAACAGCTTTTCTGCATCTCGGGTAAACAGCTTTTCCGTGCTGGTTGAACAGCTTTTCCGCGTCTCGGCTGAACAGCTTTTCCGCGTCTCGGGTGAACAGCTTTTCTGCGTCTCGGGTGAACAGCTTTTCTGCGTCGTTGCGACTCACACGAGCAATAACAGCCGCGTCCGGTGTAGACAGTGCTATAACGCTACGCTACAACATCAAGCAATATTCCAATCATTTATATAATTATAACACTTTATATAGGGCTATTTTGCATTAAGAGTAGCCTAGTTTCACGTTTAGTAGGTACATTTTGCTTACTACTTATTTAAAATAGTATAGCCTAATAAAAATAGTCTGTACATTATGTAGCCTAATTAAAAACGTTTTCATTACGATATTATAAATTTTACTTAAGTAAAAAGATCTGAGTTCTTCTTCCACTGGTAGAGATTGTAAGAATTAAGACTAAAAATCAGGGTTTTTCCTGGCTCAAAATGAGGCGGAGGTGGTAAAATTGTAACACTAAGGGGGTCCGGGGGCATGCCCCCCGGGGAGAAAATTTTGTACATTTTAAAGATAAATTCATTAATCTGGTGCACTTTGAGTCACTCGAATCTGTTGTTAAAAATAAATAATAATCCACCCGCCAACCACCCATATTCTTTGATTTAGATATCTGCATTTGATCATCACATTACAATTATTCAATTAAGCATGATAATATGGTAACATATCACACAATTAACATTTATTTAAATTAAAAGTTCTTTTGGCAAAATTACATTTTCTTTATAGCCTAAACAGAGGCTTTACTCCCTTTAAACTTATTGTCAATGTTTCATTTTTGAAAACACTCTTATCGGAATAATTTTTTGTAAATGGACTGCATTTATATAGCGCTTTCATAGACCCAATGGCCACCAAAGCGCTTTACATTTTGCCTCTCATTCACCCATTCACTCACACATTCATACACCGACGGCGGTGTCAGCCGTACAAGGCGCCATCCAGCTCGTCGGGAGCAGTTGGGGTTAGGTGTCTTGCTCATGGACACCTCGACACTTGGTCAGGTGGAACCGGGGATTGAACCACCAACCTTTCGATTTGTAGACAATCTACATGAACCACTGAGCCACTGCCGCCCCAGTACCTTTATAAAGGGCATTTTCCCCCTAATTTTATTTAATGTATGCTCTAAATTTCATTTAAAATTCTTACATTTTATCAATACATTCAATTAAAATAAGACACTAGGCTGTTACCAATCAAATTAAATAATTTACATTGAAAAATTATAACTGTATTAAATGAGATTATTTTGAATATTTTTTGAATATACAAGGAATGTTGAAAAGAATGATACTTTGAAACTAAACCGCCAGTAGGAGGGGGCAGGCGGCCGCCTTAATGAGCGAGTCATTGAGTCATTAATGTAAACGATTCGTTCAAACGGCTGATTGATTCAGAATGAGACGGTTTAATAATGGGCAATTGAATCTTTGACTCAAGCGATTAGTTCAAAACGCTGAATGATTCAGTAATGAATCATGGATGAGAGTTGCTGTGAGACGCGATATGGTTCTGTTGTTTGGAACTATTTTCGCTGCTAAAACGGAACAAAAACAGTCTAAAAATGTAAGTAACTTAATTTTAACTATTTGTTTATTGAACTGTTATGAAATTAATATATCGGTTTCAATCGTGATGGCATTCAGGAAAACAGCACTCTGGTCGTGTGTAGCCTATATTGTTTCTTAACTATATGTAATGTTATAAATAACTGCGCGAGAGTCAACAGTAGGTATGTAACGATTCACTCGCAACCGGTTGAAAATCGATACAAATGTGTGACGATTCAAATCGGTTGCAATGTTAAACGAATCGCGATACACATTTTAAACAACAGGGGCGTTTACTGTATCCTATTGTGAAGTTGTGAACCTCGCTTGCGCGAAACTAGCGAGTGTTTTCACTTCATTCATGGAACTTGAGCTTGTGTGAGCCAAGCTCAACTTCCATAGGAATGAACTGAAAACGCTCGGTTTGCTCCGCTCGCGCCGCGCCAGTGTGCGCCATAATAGACTGTTGTGCACGCGCCGTCAAACACACGGCGACGGCAAGCGTAGATGTTGACGTTGACTCATTCAAATCGGAGGTGTGGCGGCATTTTGACTTTCCATAGACGAATAATAATCACCACCGTGAGAAGCACAAGTCACCTCCGTTTTCATGTAAAAGGCATTAATAAGACAAGTGCGAGAGCCACGGAGATCACAAGGTGCATCAGTGTTTCCGTGGCAACCAGGTGTTGTATTTATTTTACTATCTCTTTCTCTAAATGTGTACATGGATATATATTTTTTATATGTATAATTTGTTGATGGTTATGGCATATTTTTCTAAATGTGTTTTTTTTTTACTCTTGCTAGTGTAATGATACAAATTATAACAAAATTAAAACCCCTCTAAATGTGGTACTAATTTTACATAGTCTTTTACTGAGTGTGTGAAGGTACCAGTGTCCACCCTCTTGACCAGACAGACACAAAGACTGAGTTGAAACAACCTTGAAGGGATTTTTTTTAATTTCACTGTAGTTTTTTTATTTGACAAATATATTTTAAAATTAAAAAGAAATGTGCATCATTTTGTCTGAGAAATAATAAAAGGGACACTTTTTCACTTATAATTTCTTAATCACTTGTTAAAAAAAATCGTGAGAAAATCGTATCGTGAAACCAGTATCGTGAATCGTATCGCATCGTGAGTTGAGTGAATCGTTACATCCCTAGTCAACAGCGCAACTTTGTTTCCGTCCGTAGGCTACATTAGGTACAATGATGGGCGTTCAGTCTTTATTACACTCATTTAGCTGTCATCCACCCTCAATTGAATGGAATGTTTTTATTACTCGGCCCGCGGATTATGATCCGTGCAGCACTATCGGCAAACTACACGGTTAGAGAATGGACACAAGCGGGAATCGCGACAGAACTGTCACGGTGGATAAAGTGTATATGAGCACGTGACTGTCTGTCCGAGTTTTGTCGAGAGGCGGAGGCGGCACGAAATTTGACGGAGGCGGCCGCCTCATAATTGTCTATGCAGGAAAAACCCTGCTAAAAATAGAAGATAATGTCAGTGAGACTTTTGATATATTTATTGATACAAGTTGTTTTATATAACGTGCCTAAATTAAAAGACAAAGTCGTTAGTGAAGATTATGCAACAGTATTTAGAATATAATATAATATAACATGCAATGCAAACTAGTTTGGTTACAGCTCAAATGTATCATTCTTATCCTATCATTCCCCCTGCCTCCATTACATATCTTTGTCACACAAGTGTTTGATCACCACATTTGAGTGATTGCAAAACGTTTATATATTTATTCTGTTTAAATACGGTGTATTCTATATACAGTACCATCAAAAGTTTGCACACACCAATAGGAAAGTGTGTCCAAAATTGTGACTGGTACTGTACTATGATACACATAAATAATATTGCTACTGTACACAAATAATATCGGCCGATATATCGGTACCAGAATTCTTTTTTATCGGTATCGGCATCGGCCCCCAAAAATCCATATCGGTCGGGCTCTACACACAACACCACATCATAATCTCACACACAACACCACATCATAATCTCACACACACACCACATCATAACTCACAACCCACATCAATCTCACACACACCAATCATAATCTCACACACAACACCACATCATAACCACACAACCAACACACACATCATAATCTCACACACAACACCACATCATAATCTCACACACAACACCACATCATAATCTCAACACACAACACCACATCCAAATCACCACACAACACCCACATCATAATCACACACACAACACCACATCATAATCTCACACACAACACCACATCATAATCTCACACACAACACCACATCATAATCTCACACACAACACCACATCATAATCTCACACACAACACCACATCATAATCTCACACACAACACCACATCATAATCTCACACACAACACCACATCATAATCTCACACACAACACCACATCATAATCTCACACACAACACCACATCATAATCTCACACACAACACCACATCATAATCTCACACACAACACCACATCATAATCTCACACACAACACCACATCATAATCTCCACACACAACACCACATCATAATCTCACACACAACACACACATCATACATCCCACATCACCCAACACCACATCAATAATCTCACACAACACCACATCATAATCTCACACACAACACCACATCATAATCTCTCACACAACACCACATCATAATCTCACACACAACACCACATCATAATCCACACACACAAACACCACATCATAATCTCACACACAACACCACATCATAATCTCACACACAACACCACATCATAATCTCACACACAACACCACATCATAATCTCACACACAACACCACATCATAATCTCAACACACAACACCACATCATAATCACACACACAACACCACATCATAATCTACACACACAACACCACACACTAAATCTCACACACACACAACATATCAACACCAACATCATAATCCACACAACACCACATCATAATCTCACACACAACACCACATCATAATCTCCACACCAACAAACACCACATCATAAATCTCACAACAACACCACATCATAATCTCACACACAACACCACATCATAATCTCACACACAACACCACATCATAATCTCACACACAACACCACATCATAATCTCACACACAACACCACATCATAATCTCACACACAACACCACATCATAATCTCACACACAACACCACATCATAATCTCACACACAACACCACATCATAATCTCACACACAACACCACATCATAATCTCACACACAACACCACATCATAATCTCACACACAACACCACATCATAATCTCACACACACAACACCACATCATAATCTCACACACAACACCACATCATAATCTCACACACAACACCACATCATAATCTCACACACAACACCACATCATAATCTCACACACAACAACCACATCATAATCTCACACACAACACCACATCATAATCTCACACACAACACCACATCATAATCTCACACACAACACCACATCATAATCTCACACACAACACCACATCATAATTCCACCACAACACCACATCATAATCTCACACACAACACCACATCATAATCCACACACAACACCACATCATAATCTCACACACAACACCACATCATAATCTCACACACAACACCACATCATAATCTCACACACAACACCACATCATAATCACACACAACACCACATCATAATCTCACACACAACACCACATCATAATCTCACACACAACACCACATCATAATCTCACACACAACACCACATCATAATCTCCACACAACACCACATCATAATCTCACACACAACACCACATACATAACTCAACACACAACACCACATCATAATCTCACACACAACACCACATCATAATCTCACACACAACACCACATCATAATCTCACACACAACACCACATCATAATCTCACACACAACACCACATCATAATCTCACACACAACACCACATCATAATCTCACACACAACACCACATCATAATCTCACACACAACACCACATCATAATCTCACACACAACACCACATCATAATCTCACACAACACCACATCATAATCTCACACACAACACCACATCATAATCTCACACAACACCACATCATAATCTCACACACAACACCACATCATAATCTCACACACAACACCACATCATAATCTCACACAAACACCACATCATAATTCACACACAACACCACATCATAGGGGTGTAACGGTACGTGTATTCGTATTGAACCGTTTCGGTTCGAGGCTTCCGGTTCGGTACGCATACAAACCGAACGTTTCCTTGGTCCTTTTTCCTGCCGACAAAATCCGCGTTGGCGCTGGCGTGACCTCCACAATGTTGCGCAACATCACATGGCAAACGTAATGAAAGCGGAACGAAACTGCGCTACTCATTATATTGTGCATCACGGTTCACGGACCGTTCGGATCAGTTCGGGCCAGCAACATAGATCTGTGCAGCGCGAGCTCTATGTGCTCTAGGGCTGTGTATTGGCAAGAATCTGGCGATACGATACGTATCACGATACATGGGTCACGATTCAATATATTGCAATATATTTCGATACTGTGCATAAGGCGATATATTGCGATTTTTTTCTTCTTTTTTTTAAAGTAGGACTATAATTTTAGAAAAAGTATTATTTTTTTTAAAAAAAGACATGATTTGCATAAAAGTCAAACAAGTTTACTTTAGGTAAACAATTCAGTACACAGAAAATCAAACTGCCAGTTTGGGGTTGTGGTTCACAGGTTCTTAGTGAGCAAATTTGTATATGCTCAAGTAGGCCATAATAAAAGAAAATACATACCCCCTGTCACAATACATAACACATACACATTATGTGTGATGTTATTCATCATTATAATTATTTATGTGTCAATAAAAAAATGCTTGCACTTTTCCTAGTACACAGGGTAGGCTACGTCCAACACGTTTTGTGTTGCAAAAACACGAACACAATTTCTTAAGGAAACATTGAGGAACAAATGTAGCTAAATAGTCAGTTAAAGAAAATACAAAGCCCCTGACTGTCTGTGACATCTAGGCTAATACATAACACATAAGGTGCAATGAGGTGCAATATGTCATTAAAAAAATGCTTGCACTATTATTAATACACATCCAAACACAACATACCGTAAAAACTTCAAATAATAGCCGAGTCCCAAATAGAAGCATGTCTCTTTTACACGCCTGGTGTGGCAACAGGTTTGGGTAAATAAAGGCCGGTCTCAAATAAGGCCGGGTCTGTTTTGTAGTTTCGGGTTGTATTTAATCTTCTAAAACCCGTCAGATCGTCCGCTTTTTGGCACCGCCAAAGCAAATTTGTGTCCCGCCAAAGCCTTTTTTGATCGGTGAGTGATGTAGAATGACTGCTGCGCAAACGAGCAGAGAGAGAGAGCGAGAGAGAGAGCCCCGGCCGCGCGCGCACTCGCACGTCTTCAAACACGCGCGCTGTCTTGCTCATGATTTCTATGGTCTTGCTCTCTCTCCCTCGCGCATATATTAATCAAAATAGGATGACACTAGTGGTGCGTCTCAGCATAGCCATCTAGTGGTAGGGATTTAAACACAACATACCGGTAAACGGGAACCACGGTCCCATGAATACTTTTGCTTGTTAAAAAAAAAAAAAAAAAAAAAAAAAAAAATCGATATTGCGTTTTGAAAATCGATACAGTATTGCAAAATAAAATATCGCGATACTCAAGTGTATCGATTTTTTCTTACACCCCTAATGTGCTCTAAGAGATCCAGTAAAGAAAGCATTTGAATTCGCCACTGAAGTAATAACATCGCTGCGAGATCTAGAGAGAAGCGTTCACATGTCTCTGTTATTAACCGTAGATCTCAGCGCTGACGTGGAAACCAGGAGAAACATTGTGCCGTGAATGAACTAGTAATAACGTTAGGCTTTAAGTCCACAGATCAGCAACATTCACCATAGTAACACTAATTGTAACCAGTTTGGCTGGAATAGTGAAATGCTTTCAAGTACTTCACACATCTTTTTCCAGCACTTCAAAACTCAAATATTATATAAATATTATATAAAATAAATATATATTTAAATGTCATATTTTAATGTGATGACCAAAGCATTATTTATTCATCCTTCAAAAATTACCCCCATTTAAACCTGAGTTTCAAGATGTAGAAAAACTCACACTTATATAAAAAATATTTTTTTCTTTAATAAATAGGAAATTTCTCTGGCATTTCTTTCTTTTTGCTGTATCGAAAAACTACCGAACCGTGATTTTTGTGTACCGTTACATCCCTACCACATCATAATCTCACACACAACACCACATCATAATCACACACAACACCACATCATAATCTCACACACAACACCACATCATAACACACACACAACACCACATCATAATCTCACACACAACACCACATCATAATCTCACACACAACACCACATCATAATCTCACACAACCACCCATCAAATCACACACACAACACCACATCATAATCACACACACAACACCACATCATAATCACACACACAACACCACATCATAATCTCACACAACACCACATCATAATCTCACACACAACACCACATCATAATCACACACACAACACCACATCATAATCACACACACAACACCACATCATAATCACACACACAACACCACATCATAATCTCACACACAACACCACATCATAATCACACACACAACACCACATCATAATCACACACACAACAAACCACATCATAATCTCACACACAACACCACATCATAATCTCACACACAACACCACATCATAATCACACACACAACACCACATCATAATCACACACACAACACCACATCATAATCTCACACACAACACCACATCATAATCTCACACAACACCACATCATAATCACACACACCACATCATAATCACACACACCACATCATAATCACACACACAACACCACATCATAATCACACACACAACACCACATCATAATCACACCACACAACACCACATCATAATCTCACACACAACACCACATCATAATCACACACACAACACCACATCATAATCACACACACAACACCACATCATAATCACACACACAACACCACATCATAATCACACACACAACACCACATCATAATCACACCACACAACACCACATCATAATCTCACACACAACACCACATCATAATCACACACACAACACCACAATCATAATCACAACACAACACCACATCATAATCTCACACCACAACACCACATCATAATCACACACACAACACCACATCATAATCTCACACACAACACCACATCATAATCACACACACAACACCACATCATAATCTCACACACAACACCACATCATAATCAACACACACAACACCACATCATAATCACACACACAACACCACATCATAATCTCACACACAACACCACATCATAATCTCACACACAACACCACATCATAATCTCACACACAACACCACATCATAATCTCACACAACACCACATCATAATCACACACACAACACCACATCATAATCACACACACAACACCACATCATAATCTCACACACAACCACCACATCATAATCTCACACACAACACCACATCATAATCTCACACACAACACCACATCATAATCACACACACAACACCACATCATAATCACACACACAACACCACATCATAATCACACACACAACACCACATCATAACTCACACACAACACCACATCATAATCTCACACAACACCACATCATAATCACACACACAACACCACATCATAATCACACACACAACACCACATCATAATCTCACACACAACACCACATCATAATCACACACACAACACCACATCATAATCTCCACACACAACACCACATCATAATCTCACACACAACACCACATCATAATCACACACACAACACCACATCATAATCCCACACACAAACCCACACACCACATCATAATCTCACACACAACACCACATCATAATCTCACACACACAACACCACATCATAATCACACACACAACACCACATCATAATCTACACACACAACACCACATCATAATCTCACACACAACACCACATCATAATCTCACACACAACACCACATCATAATCTCACACACAACACCACAATCTCAAAAAACATCAATCCACACAACACCACATCATAATCTCACACACAACACCACATCATAATCTCACACACACAAACACCACATCATAATCTCACACACAACACCACATCATAATCTCACACACAACACCACATCATAATCACACACACAACACCACATCATAATCTCACACCCACCACATCATAATCACACACAACACCAATCATAATCTCACACACAACACCACATCATAATCTCACACACAACACCACATCATAATCACACACACAACACACCACATCATAATCACACAACACCACATCATAATCCACACAACACCACATCATAATCTCACACACAACACACACATCATAATCTCACACACAACACCACATCATAATCTACACAACACCACATCTATCACACAACACCACATCATAATCTCACACACAACACCACATCATAATCACACACACAACACACATCATAATCACACACACAACACCACATCATAATCACACACACAACACCACATCATAATCCACACACAACACACATCATAATCACACACACAACACCACATCATAATCTCACACACAACACCACATCATAATCACACACACACACAACACATCATAATCACACACACAACACCACATCATAATCCACACACAACACCACATCATAATCCACACACAACAACACATAATCACAACACAACCACATCATAATCTCACACACAACACCACATCATAATCTCACACACAACACCACATCATAATCTCACACACAACACCACATCATAATCTCACACACAACACCACATCATAATCTCACACACAACACCACATCATAATCTCACACACACACATCATAATCCAAACAACACCAATCATAATCCACACAACAACACATCATAACACACCCACACAATCAAATCTCACACAAACACCACATCATAATCACACACACAACACCACATCATAATCACACACAACACCACATCATAATCTCACACAACTACACATTACATTGATTCATAAAATCTGATAACCGCTATGCACCATTTCTCATTTTCTTATAGTTTAACTTGATGCGCTAAAATTAAGTTAAATTACGGACAAATTAAAAGAAATAGTGTGTGTGTGTGTGTGTGAGAGAGAGAGAGAGAGAGAGAGAGAGAGAGAGAGAGAGAGAGAGAGAGAGAGAGAGAGAGAGAGAGAGAGAGAGAGAGAGAGAGTGTGTGTGTGTGTGTGTTAGCAATGAAAACAGAAAATAGGCCTAGTTCAGAATAACTAAATTTTGAAATAGGTTTTATATATAAACGTTATAGTGTATAGAATATATAGTAAAGTGTAATTTATTCCTGTGATCAAAGCTGAATTTATCATCATTACTCCAGTCTTCAGTGTCACATGATCCTTCAGAAATCACTATAATATGATGATCTGATGATCAAGAAACATTTATGATTATTATCAGTGTTGAAAACAGTTGTGCTGCTTAGTCAAACCCTAGTCTCAGCCTCAGACGTCACGCCCACGGAACGTTGGCTAAACGTCTGATGCATATGGTACACTTAACTGAAACACTTCAGGAATGTCGAAGTCGTCATCTGATTGGTTGAATTTGATCGGATTTCCGGGGGGCGCGAGTGTCGCGTTTATTTTCGGTCCGCCGGGAAACAAAGCGCAGACGTGCGATTGCGGAAGAAAAACTGTTGTGTTTACATGAGTGACACTGAGCATTTATCAAGTTCAGCTAAACGTAGTAAACGTAGTAATCAGTAAACGTAATCAGCAATGACTTACTGCTTGTTTTCTTCTTCTTTGATTTTCTAAACTGACTGACTTGTTGCACGCTGGTCTGTTGTTGTGGGGACATTTCCACGCCCCGAAACGTGACGCTGAACGAAACGAACTGTAATTGGTTGTTTGACATATGGCGGGCCTTGGCCAAAGAAAGCTGCTATGAATTCCAGACCTTCAGCCGTTAGTCTGAAGGTCTGGCTACGCGAGACTAGTCAAACCCAAACTCAAATCTCCTCATATCTGTAAACATCTATAAGCATTATGAATAATGTCTCTTTACAGTCATAAATAAGCCTGTATCAAACAATCATTGTTGAACACCCAGATATTACTCAGAAATCAGAATAACATGTCGCCATACTCATAAAAAACAGCCTATCCTTTTTATCATGAATATTCAGAATATCACAGCTAAAAAAAAACAGACAAGCCACAAAACATGTGAAGCACTCTTTGTCTGGTTTATAATAAGCATTAAAAGACCATGAGGAGTTTTACACACACTAGTCAAAAAAACTAGGCCACAGGATTTACTCCAATCCTGGAGAAAATCCCCAGACCACATCTCTCTCTCTCTCTCTCTCTCTCTCTCTCCTCTCCTTCTCCATCTCTCTCTCTCTCTCTCTCTCTCTCTCTCTCTCTCTCTCCTCTCCTCTCCTCTCCTCTCTCCTCTCTCCCCCCCTTCTCCTCTCTCTCTCTCTCTCTCTCTCTCTCTCTCTCTCTCTCTCTCTCCCTCTCCTTCTCCATCCCCTCTCTCTCTCTCCTCCCTCTCCCCCCTTCTCCTCTCTCTCTCTCTCTCTCCTCTCTCTCTCTCTCTCTCTCATCCTATTAACCATTAACTCCGCAACTTGTAATGATTTACTACTAAAGCTATTTATAACAGCGTGAGGAGCGTGGGCGTGATATGAAGATTAGGCGTGGGAATCGACAACAGTGTGCGTTTCCCTCTAATCATACTTAGTTTATCTGACATAACAGGGTTCCAGACTGCGACCAAATTGGTCGCATAATGCGACCATTTTTTGAAAAATGTGCGAGTTAAAATTGTATGTGGTCGCATTAGTGCGAGTGGACGCTCGCGCAACAGAACGCCGGTGTATCAGCAGCTGCTGCAGTCCGTAACTCATGTTCAAAATGAACGAGTACATGAATCCATTTTCCAAACCGTGTTTTTGACTTATCCTGAATCACTACGGTACACTTATAATAAGTGTTTATATTCGGACTATTTTATCCCGGGCTCGGCTCGGTTGCGGAGTTGCCCAGTGCCTGCGTGACTCGACATAGACATTAACGGAGAGAAGTAGCTCCGGCTACAATGTTCTTCCGCAAGACACGTGCGGTTTATTTATTGACAGACGTAGACGTCACGCGCATTGCACACTCCAGGTGAAACGCGCCAATTACGAATTCGGGAATTAAGGCAAATAAAAATGAAAAGGTCTCACGAAACACCGAGCCCCTTCCTACGTCTCTCAGCGGTTAGATGAGAGCAATCGCTCCACAGAGGAAAAGGAAAAGATTATAAAATCCAGAAGGTAAGGAGGAGGAGTGTGAGATTTCTGATTCAACTATAAACTTTGATAACGAAAAATCTGTATCAGCGTATTATAATACTCTAATCTTTTAAAATGCAATGCATACATTTGAATGTTTAATGATTTTTAAAAGATAGAAAGATGATGCTGATAGAAAGATGATAATAGACAGACAGACAGAGAGAATATGATTCAAATGTAAATAGATTGTATATAATTCAAATGTAAAAAGCTTAAAATTATATTTTTATAAAAAAAATGTTTATTATTATTGCATATTTCAGCCTAATTTGATTATGCTGTTAGCTTGCCTTTTAGTAAGATACATTTCCTCTAAAGAATTCCACACAAAGTTATATTTTGCATTACGTTTTTTTTTTTACAAAGTTGCGGTCAATGAATTTTACACTAGAAAGAGCAATTTCAAACCAGTAAAATATCTGAGATAAAAATAAATTTTTAAAAAGTATCTTACATTAAATATACATTTCTGTGCATCATGAAATGAAGTAGTGTGATGTTTTTATATCGGCCATCAATAGTGGAATTGTTCATCAAAACATCTATATCGCTCGCACAATACAGGGTTTCCCGCAGCACTTTGAAACTAAGGCGGCCGCCTAAGCAACACACGCCTGCCGCCTTAACTAACGTTACGTCGTCAAAAAAAATTATATGAACGATATCCGCCGTGTTACTGTTTTGAGGACAACCAAATATAGTTGCGGTTCTATATTTTTCTCTCTCAGCACGTCATTCGGGCATTAGCACTCCGGGTGTAAAAGGAAATCCTTAACAGGCAGCCGTTCACACAAACAGCGCAAGCGGCTCGTGACAGAACATAGACTGACTGAATGACTTCAGTTTAAGTTGAAAATCTCAAATGAAGATTGCTGAACTCCAGCTTACTTGTCTGTGTTTTCAGATCATCCGCGCTTCTTCAGCAGTGTAGAGAGCGCGCGCGCATGGTTACTGATAATATCCAGCAGTGTTTTTTATTGTTGATACAATGTTTCCCGAATATCCACACGATTTCAAATGTGACATTGATTTTATACAACAGTTAAAAACAAAACAAAAGGGTAACATTAAGTGATTTACTACATTTAAAACAATATAGTCAGGCTTGCTTATTCTATTTTGCAACGAAATCTGTGGCTTTGAACGAATCGTGAGATTCAATGAATGAACGACTCGAAGACTCACACAAAGACAATGAGTTACCGCCACCTACTGGTGATTTTGATATAATATTTTTATATTAAACCCTTTTTTAACATTGCCTATTTATTGAACATTGTTTTATTTAAGTCATTATTTATTTTTTAAAGGTATTACAAAGGTAAAAAAATGAAATGGAAAAATTTATTAAAGGGGGCAAATATTGTCTCTTAATGGAAAAGCTGTGCCTGCAGTCTAAGTGGAAGAGGGGTACGGCACTCTAAAACATTGGAGAACCACTGAACTAAGGAAAAGGGATATGTAGAATTGCACAAGTGCTACTGCTAAAGAGTGCAATGTCAATCATTTCTCATAATCTTAATTGAATTGGCCTAGAGAGAATAATTATGACATTTTCTCTACTAGACAGTGGTGGAATGTAACGAAGTAAAAATACTTTGTTACTTTACTTAAGTACATTTTTCACGTATCTGTACTTTACTTAAGTAGAATCAATACTGCATACTTTTTACTTTTACTTCGTTACATTTTGCAGAAATTATTATACTTTCTACTCCATTACATTTCTACAACTTTCTGTTACATTTTCGTTACATTTTCTGAACAGTCTTTCCTGCCAAAACGTCATCCTGACCGTCCGTTCGTCGCACGTTTGTCTCACCAGTCAGTGAAGTTTGGTTGCCATATCAACCCGGTCACACTAAATGCGTCTCTTTACGACAATTCACCATGACGTCACAACAGTAACAGACGTTCTTCCGGGTGGCAAAAGCTGAAGCGTTCCTATGGCAACGCTAGTAAATTGCTTGGAAGGGAAACCAACTGTCGACAGTAAAAATGTAATGTAACTAAATATAATTCGGTTTTTTTTATCATAATAACAACTGTGTTTAATGATATAATTAAAAAATATAATACATATGTAATATAGTAGACCTACACATAATTAGCAAAATACTCTCTAGCTCTTTTTCTCTAAGAAAAATAACCCCAAACACAACACGTTTTCATTATCGTTTCAACTTTTATCAACAACAATGTTTTTAAAGGGTCATGAAACCCCCCTCTTTCAGCTCAAGTCTAGCTTACAATCTTTTTGAAAAATGCAACTTAAATGGGCGTGGATGCTGTGAGAAGAAGCGAGGGAGTGGGTGTGGTTTGGCCATCACTGTCATAGCCAGTGGCCCATGCATATCGACTGTCACTAAAAAGCAGTGGTAAAACGTGAGGAAATGCTAGATTTTTTTTTATAGCTGGCAAAGTTAAAGTCTAATGAAATACACTGACACTTTATTATTGTCCTTTCAAAAGTAACTGAATGCCCTGCTACATATATTAGCCTACTACAGTAATCGTAATTCTATTTTAAACATATTAATGTAGACTACATGTATAATTATAATGTCATTATAAAATATATAGTTGTTTATATAGACACTGAATGCATATATTTGAAAATAATTAATTTTCGCTTAAAAAAAACAACGTTCCGTGCATAGCCTAATATCTACGCGCCCGCTGAACTACCATAATAAAGATGGCTCTGTGAGGACTTCTCATTTTAGACACACACACACACACACACACACACCACACATACCTCTGAAGGGATAGAAAAGTCCTCGGGACTTGGTAACGTTACCGCATCACTCGCAAGACGCAACCTGCATTGGTCGTCAATAGGGCTGATCCGAATACCATTTTTTGAGCTTCGAAGCTTCGGTAGGAATGAACATCGAATATTCGAAGCTTCGGAATCTCTATTATGTCTCAGACATCCCAAGTCTCCCGCATATTGATAGCGGCTCCCTGATGCCCGCAAATGTGTTAAAATCTCCCGGAAGCTGCTCGCGAGCTCCAAACCGTGTAGCGCACACACGACAAAGAGAGGGAGAGACCTTGCGTGTGTCTGTGTGTGCAAATGTGTGTGTGTGTGTGTGCAAGTGTGCGTGTGTGCCTCTTGAAGCGCATGTAAAATGCGCTTCAAATTCTCGAAATAATAATCATGCGCTGATGATGATCATGCGATCATCATCAGCGCATGACTATTATTTCGAGAGCCGTTCATCCAAACGACTTCACAAGGGAGTGCAGTGTATTTGGTGCAATATAGATAGACACTCGAGATGCGACACGTTCAGAATTAATAAACTTCTAATAAACTACAGAACAGCGCGAGCGGGAAGCAGCGCGCCTCACGCGAGCAGAGCTTAGGCTCCGAGAACGGACACTGCTCTGCACTAGTGATATAAAACACACACAGGTCTGTAACTTAAGCAATATTTCTAATAAGGTAGGCTAGTCTAATAGTCTCACCAACAAACTACTGAGTAAGGTAGATGTAAATAAAGAAGCGGAGCGCCTCACGCGAGCAGAGAATGGACTCCGATATTATCTTATATGCTCCGAGAATGAACACTGCACTAGTGATATAAAACACATTAATACATACATTTATACATTTTAATACTACATACATTTTAATATATTTTGTTTCTATTATTCTATTTTCCACAATGTCAAAGCAATGCAGCTTAACCCAAAATACAAGCTCAGGCATTCACATCTGTCCATACAAACTCCGCTGTTCTGCACTCTAGCCAGAGAATACTCCCGTTGCAGGAACACTTTAGTAGTCCAAGAAAAAGCAAATATCTATTTATTAAGTAGCTATAATGAATTTATATGTAAAGTATTGTATTTCACCAGATTTTATAGTGTAAAACATATACAACCGCGAATGAGAACCGTTTCGAGGGGGATGCCAGGTTTGAAAAAAAAAAAAAAAAAAAAAAACGAATATTCGAATGTCACATTTTCAAATCGAATACCAACCCACCGAACGAATATTCGAATATTCGAATATTCTGGTCCAGCCCTAGTCGTCAACAAGGCGAAGTCCACCATTCTCTCTCGAGAAAAATGTTTGCGGCACACGCTATAGTTTAGATGTGTCCGTGGTTGATCAAACCAGCCGCCCGGAGCCAGAGTCCAGCCCTGGCAGCATCGCGGGGAAACATATTCAACCCACTTGGACTTTTGCACCACGAAAACAAACACTGCGTCCCATGATTGTCTCTCTCATCTAGGCTACTACGCGATATCACAGTTTGACATGTCTGTTATTGGAAAGATCCACGTGGTGTCATGAATAATTAAGAGACAATGTCTTCTCATAGGATATGAACTCAGTCTCATTAATAATTATGAGACACCGATGAGTCATCAAGCACTCACAGTGCACGGCCACGTCACAGCCTGTGACGTGGACACGATGAAGATTTTAAACCCGGAAGACGAAAAAAGCGGAAAAAAACTAAAATGTAACCATTTTAACCCTATTATTAAATCTAACAGATGCTAACATTGTCTTCAATGGTGTTCAACACACATACCTCTGTTAAAATCTCAGAAAATTTGGTTTGGGGTTTCATGACCCTTTAACTAAGTAACTGTTAAAGTAGCCGGCTGGATCTCTTCAGTTAGTCAGTAGAAGCCGCTCGCGTTCTGCCACCCGGAAGTATCTTTTGCCTATTGTTTACAAACATTCTGAAATGCCCTATAGCACGCAGTGTTTATCGTGCAATTTATACGCGAAAATTATTTTTTTACGTGCATATGGTGGGTAGGTTTAGTAGTGGTGTGGGGTGCGTGTGTATTATACGTTTGGTTAGGATTAGTATGGCAAGCCAAGAGGTTCAGAATTACGCCATATTAATCGCGTTTACAGCCAAACGCTGTCAAATACTAGTATTTATATAAGGATATAGTAAGCTTGATGTGTGTATTGCCTAATTGCAAGCTTGTTCAGAAATGGTGACAAAAACTTAATGATAAATCCATCATTATTGAACATCATTATAGGAGTAGGCTATTAGGTTGAATGAGTTAGAATTAACTGTTTTATTAATCATTAGAATATACATTAAGAGAAAAAAAATGTTATGCAAGTACTTTTACTTTTAATACTTCAAGTAAATTTAAAATCAGGTACTTTTTACTTTTTTCTTAAGTAGGATTGTCATTGTGGTACTTCTACTTTTACTAAAGTAAATATGTCTCTGGTTATTTGTACTTTTACTTAAGTACTGAGATTCAGTACTTCTTCCACCACTGCTACTAGATATAAGACTGAAGTTTCAGTATTTGTCTTAATTTGTGATTGTCTTAATTTCCGGAGTTATGCAATTTCAACGCCCCCCACCCACCACCACCACCACCACCTTAACTAACACATTTTCTGTGGGAAACCCTGCAATACATCTAATTAAACACTAGCGTACGTACAGTACGAGTAAAATCATGTAATACACCAGTTTTTGTATAGTGTAATTTTGTATGTTTAATATTTCAGACTGGATAAATTGAAAATCGCGATTTTAGAGATTCTGATTCTGAATAGATGAAACAAAAAATAATCACTAGAAGTTCTGACAAAATATTAATAGCTTGTTTTCACGTGACGTCACGCCACTGCGTTGCCATGGCGCGAAATGCAGATGGAGGGCAGGAAGTGATTTTCTATATTTAGGAAGCACTATAACAAACTCAATATGCCTATGTTTTGCGTCGTTTATGGTTGCTCAAATCGATCAAACCACGAGGCGTTTTTATCGTGTGCCAAAAGTTGTTGTTCATAAGGGGGAAAAATACAAGAAATTGACAGAAAAACACCGGGGAAAATGCCTTGCAAACCTACGTCTGCGGTCGGGAGGAGCCGAATGGGAAAATGCCCGTGTGTGTGTGTGCAGTGATCACTTCGTCAAATGTGAGTTAATACATTATTTATGTGGCTTATAATTACATAATTCAGGTGTTTAAATACACTTATGTGGCTGTTTGTGTAACGTACCAGTTTCCAAACTTTGTAAAGTCAAAGTATGTCTGTAAGACAAGGTAGTTGCTGATATCTACCGCCTCGATGGCACGCAAATCTCTCAATTCAGTTGAAAATCGGTCCTCTTCATAACGTAAGGATCATGTCCAACATATGTTTCGATTTTCTAATTATATATTTCTCTTGTAATAGCCTCAAAAGTAGTACAGTACGGACTTTCCTCCATCTCGTCCATTGCGCTCTTCACTTCCTGCCCTCCATCTGAATTTCGCGCGTCAACACAATCACGTGACTGCAAACCACCTATTGTCTATTTAAAGGTTCTCTAAGCGATCCTGGGTGACGGCACTTCTTGTTGACGTTCGAACTATTGTCAAACAAAACGGAGGCTAGCTAGACCCTCCCTCCTCCTCATCCGCGCACTAACCCCTCAAACCCGCCCCCAAACCCTTCTTGTCGGTTATTGGCTGGAACAGTTTGTTATGTTTCCTAGAGCGGGTCGCTAGAGTTTGTTTTTGTAGCCGTTTGTGGAGCCTGGGGTGTCTGCACTTTTTACAGTGTGTTCAGGGGACAGGCAGCTAGCAGATCGTGAGTAGATGTTTGCTGTATGTGACAAAAAATGTTTTGGCCATCGTGACATCACTTAGAGCACCTTTAAATCAGGTTGAGTGAATGATTCAATGATTCACTCATAAAGACTGGATGAATCAGCGTTTTTGAACGAATATTTTGAATGAATGATTCAATGACTCACATTTTAAACAGTGTCTTGTCGCCACCTACTGGTGTAACAATGTAATTAATTCAATCTTTATTTGAAGCATCAAGTTACTTTCAAAAGGTGATCGCTACCGTAGACATCAGTGATTATATCCGAACTATAAACTTTTATCCAGTGCTTCTGTGATAAACTGAATTATTGTAAGACAGAAATAATGTGATAAAGCGGTTTCATATCTATACATGACAACAGCTCTCTCTGGTTCAGAACACAGATCTGAATGTTCGCTGATTTTGTCAAAGGTTTAATAGACAGAGACAAATCTGTCATTTAGGAATAAAATCACGTGGGTGTTGGAATCAAGATCTTTTAACGATTAATATATTTCAGGGTCATTTGATTATCAGTAAGAGATATTTTATATCTAAAAATCAGCAAAAAAAAGTCTGATTCCATGTGGGCCTTCGGGAATGATGTAAAAGATTTGGGAAAAACAATAACTAGCTTCTATCTTAACTGACAATTAGAGAGAGGGAAATCAAATGATTTTTGAAATCTTATTACAAAGAGAATTATCACTAATTTCTAAAGAAACCATTGGTAACAGAGCATCTGATCTAATGTCTGGTGTTAAAAAATCAATACATTTAGCTAAACTTTTACCTTTTGTACAAATATTTAGAAATGAGCTGTAGCTACTGTAGTACAGTAGGCCAACAAAATCAGATGCTGTCATGTGACTCAAGCATCCAAATCACTGATATCAACAAGTGATGGAGGCTTTCAGCTGAACACTGATAAACTAACAACTTTAAATAAGTTATACTGTAGAGTTAACAATAACAATACAGTTTAACCCTAGAAACCCTCCTGTATACTCAATAAACATCACATATATGTCAATAAACTGTTCCATAAAAATATGATTTAATTTACTTTGAATTTGAGAACAAGACTCAAATATGTGTCACGTGGTCATATGTTTTGAGCGTATATGCAGCAGTAACTTAATATTTGAAGTAAAACTAACTATCTATTAGTAACTAGTGAAGATCGCCCCTCCCCCACCCGCTCATCCTGAAGCATGTGCCGCTTCCCTCAGCGTGATTTAGGACAAAAACAACACGAAATGGGCTTTATTAAGTGTATATCACTTACTGAGGTGGTCGACAAACACAAAACATGGCGGAAATAAGACTTTAGACGCTTCAAATGTGAGTAAAGTTCAAACGTGGAGCGTGTCGAGCAGATCTTTCAGTTTCCTCAGAGATTTCCAAAGTAAAAATTCAAACACTAATATTCTTACCGCCGAGATTCAAGTTCCCGCTTCTCTTTCACTTCCACTAGGAAAATATCCTGCAACTTCAGTGTGCAAACTGCGACTTTACACCCATCTTCTCCAGTCAGATTTCCCCTCAGCGGTTTGCGATCGTTGTATTCCGTTAAAACATCGACGTGAGACGATAATGGAGGGTTCGCGTGCCAAAGTTCACGTTTAAATGTCGATCGTGTGTGTTTTTTAGACAAGTTTCCTGTGTTTCTCACAGAATGAGCGTCGGAAGAGAGACAGTAACGCACACACACACACTACAGCAGAGAGAGAGCGCGAGGCGGGCTGTGTTCACATACACACACTGCGCCCTAACTAGACAGCGACTCAATAGCACACTACACTAACATACTACTCTTACTATTTTTGTAGTGTATAATATTTATATTGTACGCAGTGAATAGTAAGGCATTTTTACAGAACATTGAATGAAAAAAAAGCTAAATTATGTTTTTATTTTAAACAGTAGCCTAAAGCATTTTTATACAAAATTTAATGAATTAAAATGCTAAATTATTTACATTTTTAACAGTAAGGTGTTTGTAAATACAAATTCGAATTAAAATTGCTAATTTATATATTTTAAATTTAATTGTCACTGTCAGGCTTTTTATACAAAACTTAATAAAAATGTAAAATCATTAATTTTACATTTTAAAAAGTAAGGCATATATATAAACCCATTGCAATTGGCAATTTATGCAAATTAACATTTTATTTGTTCTCGTTTTTTACTTATTTTAAACAGTCAATCAGTCATAAACTGATTTTGCAATAATTTTGAAATAAATCAATATTAGGTTGGTTTCCTGAGTGCTATCTAGATAGGGAGCTCACTAGCTATTGAGACACGGAAAGGGGGAGGGGGGGGGGGGAGTTTTGCACTTTGTGACCCACAATGGAAAAATAAGCAGTTGACCTTAAACCTGCTTATTCAACAACACAACATCAGAACACATCACGGTGAAATAAATAACACCGTCATCGTCATTTTATGCCTCTCATATTTCAATACTTTACAGGCGCATAAATAATAATAACATAAACAAACATTCCCAGAACATTGCAGTGGTTTTGTGTGAAAAATTTAAACACTGTATTCTAATCAGGCGCTGCATGCGACACTTTCACAACCAGTCACAGCATATTTAATATTTAATATACAGTCATGTTTTCACAGTGGGCGGAGCTAACCAGTGTGACATAGAAACCACGTGACCGGATAAATAAACTGTCATAAAGCCCAGATTTACGTGGGAAATATGTCCTGTTAGCGCATATTTTAAATTATTATTATTTATTTGATACAAATATCTCCTAAACGAGTGTTGACACATGATCTCACGAAACAACAAAGAGAATGAAAATACCTCTATGTTCATTATATAATCAGAATGTGTTAGAGCTGATGTTTGACTGATATCTCAGCGCTGAATATGATGATGTGTAATAACTCTTCTGCTGTTGTTATGATCGTGTGTTTTGCGCCTGTAAGGTCACATTGAGTAATGCTCTTTTCCTCCTGCACAGTCACTCACTTTCCGAAAGTAAATAACACGACAGACGTACATGAGTGTGTGTGACACATTCCGACGAATACCGTAAACACTGGAGTATCCGCGCACAATAAACACGAGCGATTCATATATGGAGACAAATGCGATCATTATTGAATTTAATAATGCGATATTAGATATGCGATACGATGATGCTTAATGTGTGTAAAATTAAATAAAATTAAATAAAAATTATACGTGTTTCACATTTTTTTTGTGACAAGAAAACATCCCTCCAGCTTCTGAAAGTGAACATCAGTGTTTGACTGTATAAGTGTTATTATAACATCAGTGTTCAGATTATCCTATATTAGGTTTATTAAACAACAGAAACTGAATAATCAAATGTAAAAATAAAAACTGCTTAATTTTCACTGTATGAATTGGGGGGGAAATTATGAAACTTTAGTTCGTGACTCCAGTTATTGCAAGCGGTTGCGATATGCAGGGATATAGACATTTGCGATATTTCGATAATTACGATATATATTGTGCAGCCCTATGTTTACACAAATAATCGATTAAATTCAATTCACATTTAATTTTGTAGTGCTTTTCACAACAAAAAATAATATATTCACATAGAAAACTTTATATTGTAAAAAAAATATATTATAATAATATTTCATAATTTTTTGTTCAAATAAATGCAGCTTTGGTGAGCAGAAAATACTTTTGATCAAAAATGCTGTAAAAATTTAAATATTGTTTAACTGTTATGTTTAATTGTTGACTAGTGTGTGTTGTGTGTGTGTGTGTGTGTGTGTGTGTGTGTGTTGTGTATGTGTGTGTGTGTGTGTGTGTGTGTGTGGTGCGCATCATTCAGCAGGTGTACGGTTACAGTGAGATCCTCCTAACAAAGAAGAGGTTCAGGCTCTCCCTCCCCCGCCCGCATCACCAGGGTCATGTGACCTGCCGTGGGGGAAGGGCTGCAGTCAGTGTGTGTGTGTGTGTGTGTGTGTGTGTGTGTGTGTGTGTGTGTGTGTGTGTGTGTGTGTGTGTGTGTGTGTGAGATACTGTACTGCCCCTCCCCCACTGCAGTCTGCAACACACACCACACACACACACACACACACACACACACACACACACACACCACACACTGTAAACTGCACTGTATGATGTAACATCATGATCTGCTGTACTGTACAGGTTAGAGGGTGCATGGAAATGTTTAGAGAAAAATTGTGTACAAAATGTTTAAATGAAAAATTTATAAAAAAAAAGGTTTAAAATAAAAAAAATATAGAAAATACGGAAATAAATAATTTGATTTAATAAAAAAATAAAATAACTAAATTAATTAGCAAAATTTGATTAAAAATAAGTAAATTAATTAATAAAAAACATTTAAATAAATAAATAATATTAAAGTAAATACATAATATGAATTAATGAACAAATATATTTTTTAAATAAATGAAATAAGTAAATAAAAAGATTAACTGTATATATAAATTAAAATGTATTAAAATAAGTAAATTAATTAATAAAAAAAACATTTAAATAAATAAATAATATTAAAGTAAATACATAATATGAATTAATGAACAAATATATTTTTTAAATAAATGAAAATAAGTAAATAAAAAGATTAACTGTATATATAAATTAAAATGTATTAAAATAAGTAAATTAATTAATAAACATTTTATTAAAAATATGTAAATGAATTAATAAAACATATTTAAATGAAAAAAGTAAGATTTATGTAAATATATAATATGAATAAATTGAAAGAAATTAACTGTATGTATAAATTAAAAATATATTAAAATAAGTAAATTAATTAATAAAAAACATTTAAATAAATAAGATTAAAGTAAATACATATTATGAATAAATTAAACAAAATAAATGAATAAATGAAATGATTTAAATAAGTAAATAAATAAATGAACTGTATATATATATAAATATTAAAAATCTATTCAAATAAGTAAATTAATTAAGAAAAAATTGATTAAAAATAAGTAAATTAATTAATAAAAAAATATTTAAATAAATAAACAAGATTAAAGTAAATACATAAGAATAAATGAAACAACATAAATAAATACAATTATTTAAATAAATTAAAATAAGTAAATAAATAAATTAAAACTGAATATATGTAAATTAAATATGCATTCAAATAAGTAAATTAATAAATAAGAAATATTTAAATAAATAAGATTAAAGTAAATATATAATATTAATAAATAAAACTAAAATAATATGAATAAATAAATAAAATTAATTAATTAAAATAAAATAAAAATTATATCTAAATAATTGTATCTATTTAAAATAAATACATAAACAACAAACAAGTGTTTATAGTGTGTTTATAATAGTTTATAGTGTTTATAATAGTTTGGGATGTTTCACAGAGCGCTGAACTTTACACTGGTTTCCATGACAACAGGCTGTAAAAGAGGCGGGAAACTTCTAGACAGTTGTGAGGGGTTCAAAGGTCAGGCGCTTCATGAACTTTGACCCCGGAGCGTTTGGAGTGTGTGTGTGTGTGTGTGTGTGTGTGTGTGTGTGTGTGTGTGTGTGTGTGTGTGTGTGTGTGTGTGTGTGTGTGTGTGTGTGTGTGTGTGTGTGTGTGTGTGTGTGTGTGAACAAGTGCCTTGTGTTTGCTCTGACTTGTGTCTATAGTTTGAACTGATTGGCTTCATTTGCTGCAAAGAACGTATATTTACAAAAAGTGAAAGCCAATAGAACACTGCAACACCAGCGCCAGCAGCAGCGCTACGCTTCCGCCATTTTGGGGTGAAAGCCACTCGGCAGTCGTATATTATACATATATTTAGAGTCCAGTGCAGAGGTCATTTTTAGGTTGAAATAATTAGGTAAAAAGAAAGACAACAGGTGCTGAGGGGGTGCTAGATCATTGACAGGGGGAGCTGCGCATAGGCTATAGCCTATATTGTATATAAATACTATTATTAAATTAGCGAAACTTAAATATTTAATATTCAATAATTTTAATTATCACAACTAAAGTTTTAATTTTACTAAATTGAATAAGCACAACATTCGGCCTCCATGTCATGATTATATTGTCTGCTATATTTGCTTATTTATTAAATCCAGGCAATTGGTTGATTTTTTTTTTTTATTAAGATACAATTTATACAAAAACGAAATTCACTTTAAAGAAAGGCTTTCTACAAAACACAACGTATGGGCTAATGAGTCCAAATCATGTATTACCCCCTTCATGTCTCCCGATATCATATCATACTCATGCTGTTCACTTTTCATAATCAACATGGGGGAAAAAACTTTATAATATTTGAACAAATATGAAACTAAATGCGCTTATTTAATGGCTACAACACGTATACAGTAGAAGGCCTACAGACTCTCTATTTGTACAAATTGCTGCACATTCTGCACGTTGAAAGGCATTTTTTGTGCATAGTAAAACATATCTGCAACATTTATCAAGTTCACGGATAATTGTGCATGCATTTATTAATCATTATGATACTAAAAATAAAGTAAATCAGATGAGCCCAGAATATAAACGCAACGCGTTTAATTAGCTTACACATTAGGCATTTTCCTCCCATAGAAAACCATTATAAGAACACTGGCTTAATGCGGATTACAATGTCCCAGCATAGGTTGAAATAACGAGATATGTTATCAATGAAATAAATGAATTCAGCAAATACATATAATTGTAGCCTACTAAAATGTAAATGTTGGACAACAAATATATAACAGCAATAGAAAAGCTTTACAGTAAACCTCTTATATCGTATGGCCTATTAATGACCGTTAAAGCAAGACTATGTAAACAAAAACGGACACAGCAATGCATCATGTTCTATAAGATCATCATGTTTGTAGCATGATCCAGGGGATTAAAACGTACAAAATATATTTCAGGCCTAGTGGAGTTGGTAACTAATAATAGTAGTAAATGTGTAAAGTTGCATAAAATGGAAATACTCAATAATGCAAGAAAAAACTACCTCAAAAAACTGTTATCTGCTGTTGTCCGGTGTTGGAATCTTCACTCCAAAATGGCGGCCACGCTCCCGAAGCGCCACCTAGCGGCTGTTACCAGAAAAGCATCAGAGTTTCGCCTCTTGTGTTTGCTGTTAAAAAAGCAACTGTAAAAACAAATTATTATAGAAATTCAAATTAGTTTATACGGTTAAAGTGATTATAAATGTTTAATGCAGGAGATCTCTATACACTAGTATCATTTTATTATTATTTTAAATTAGCTTTTATTTTTATATAAAATATATTTTCTATTTTCTATATATTTTTTCATTTATATTTTAGTTCAAGTTTTAGTACACACACACACACACACACAACGCGCACGCACGCACGCACGCACGCACACACACACACACTCTCTCTCTCTCTCTAACACACACACACACACACACACACACACACACACACACACACACACACACACACACACACACACACACACACACACACACACACACACACACACACACACACACACACACACACACACGCGCGCGCGCGTAGAATGTTCCTGAAGTGCTGGAGTTTCTCCTGTAAATGATGTGAGGCAGTGCCACCTGGTGGCCTTCACAGCTTCTGCATCTCTCCTTAATTTACCCTTTATTTATTCATGCCATCATTTGTGTTTATAAAGCACTACTATATAACTCATTCTTCATCATGACTCTTTTAGACATGTAAAAATAATAATGCAGTTATGAAAACTCTTTCATCATATCTGAGATTTCAGCTTTTAAACACTGTTGAGGGAGAAACCTGTGGAGATTTGTTGTTGTGTTTATTCAATGTTCAATTTGTTTTGGCAGAATTTAGATAATAATTTCAATCAAATTGGGAATATTGGGAATTCTTTTAGGAGAGATATAGACTAAAATAAGTCACTAAAAGAAATAAAATGGTATATTAATACATTATTTTACTTTTTATTTAAATACATACATTAAAATAAACAAATAAAGAAAAATATTTAAATGGATAAAAAGTTTAAAATAAACTAAATTAATAAGTAAATATATAGAAATAAATAAATAAAAATATATTAAAATAAGTACATACACATTATATATTATATTATATAATATTATATTAATAAAACATTAAAATATTTGATTAAAGTAAATGAAAAATAGATTAAAATTAGTGAAAAAATGAGAACATAAATTAATAAATTAAAATATTTAAGTAAATAAATAAGTGTTTAAAATAGGTAACTAAATTAGTAAACAAAATTGTTTATAAATAATTTTTTTTTAATAAATAAAAAAGAGGTTAAAATAAGTAAATACATAAATGAATAAAATTAGATTAAAATAAATAAAAATAGATTGAAAATAAGTAAATAAAGGAGAGGTGAAAAAAATAATATTTAACGATTAAAAAAAATCAATAAAAAATATCTTAAAATAAGTAACTAAATTAGTAAATAAATAAGTAAAAGATTAACAAATATATATATTTAAATAAATAAGAATAGATTCAAATAATGCATAATTAGATATACATATATATTAAAGGGAATGTGTCAGGTGACCACAAGCTCAGAATAGGGAATATTGGGAATTCCTCTAGATAAATAGACAAATAAAATAATAAAAAATAGACAAAATATATAAGTAAATAAATAAGATATTAAAAATGTGTTTAAAATAGGTTACTAAATTAGTAAATATTTTTTAATAAATAAATAAAAGAGGTTAAAATAAGTTTATACATGAATGAATAAAATTAGATTAAAATAAAATAAATTGCTTAAATTACGTAAATACATAAATTAATTATACAATTAGATGAAAATAAATAAAAATAGATTGAAAATAAGTAAATAAATGAGTAGTGAAAAAAAATGTAACGATTAGAATTAATACAAAATAGCTTAAAATAAGTAACTAAATTAGTAAATAAATAAGTAAAACATTAACAAATTATATATATATATATATATATATTATATATATATAATATAATATATATATATAATATACACAACAACATATATATTAGGCTATATATATGTATATATATATATTAATCTAATTATGCATTTATTTATTTTATATATTTTATATATATATATATATATATATATATATATATATATATATATATATATATATACACACACACATATATATATATAGGCTATATATATATGTATATATATATATTAATCTAATTATGCATTTACATATTTTAATATATTCTTATATATATATATATATATATATATATATATATATATATATATATATTTGTTAATTTTGTACTTATTTATTTACTAATTTAGTTACTTATTTTAAGCTATTTTTATTCATTTTAATCGTTAAATATTTATTTTTTCATTACTTTCACTATATATATATATTAAAGGGAATGTGTCAGGTGACCACAAGCTCAGAATAGGGAATATTGGGAATTCCTCCGGGATTTCTGGGATCTGAAGAGATATTGTGCAGTGAAAGGTTATATTTTCGAGATGTCACACTTTAATACTTTTTCCACATAAAGACTTTTTCCCACTTACTGTTTTATGGAGAGTAAATGTTAACAAAGTCCATGCTGGAAAAAAGTGCAAAAATACTGATAAAGAATAAAGTGTCAGAAACAAAGACAGCAATGTCCAACTCTATTCCTTCTTTAAAGAAGAGTTTTCCACAGAAGAAACTTTCCATGAACAGCTTTTAAAATAACCTTTTTTTCCTTCAAAATTATATGAATAAATAAATTAAATATTTAAATAAAAAATAGACTCAAATAAGTTGGTAAATATGCCTAAATGTATAAAGTAAGTAATTTAACTTACATTAAAATAAATACAAAATAGATTAAAATAAGCAAATTAATTTATAAATTAAAATAGATTAAAATAAGTAAATTAATTAATAAATTAAAACAAATTAGAATAAATAAAAAATGTATTTAAAACTAGTAAATACGCCTAAATGAATAAATAAAAATATTTAAATAGATAAATAAAGAAGTTTAAAATAAGTAACTAAATAAGTAAATACATAACTTGAGATGAATGTAAATACTAGCAGATACACTATAAAAAAATCAAATATGTATATAACAAATTATTTTTAGCCATAAACCAGATGAAAATGGCGTCATTGTTCATTATTTTCATCATTGCATTAATGCATGGAAGTGTTTGCAATGAAATGTTTTGTAAGTGGACTATATCTCTGTTCCATCAGAATGTGTGTTTCCTCATGATGGGTTATAGTGTGTGTTATATAGATGATATAGAGGAATCCTGCGCCTGAACTTGTCTTCATCCACAGCTTTCATTGTTTCGTTTGTTGCCGTTTCCTTTGAGCTTCAGTGCAGGTGTACAGAACAATGAGCACACCTGGAGACGAGGGTCACATGACCACAGGTGTGGCGGGAAACTGATGCAGGAGACGCTGAACAAATACAGGTGAGCGTTACAGGAGCAACACACACACACACACCAACACACACACACACTCTTACAAATAAAAGACACAAAAAGGGGTTTTACAGTGATGCCATTGAAGAACCTTTCAATTAACAGTTCAAAATTATATGAATAAATAAATAAAATAATATTAGCCTATATAAAGAAATGTAAAAATTATTTAAAAACAAGACCAAATAAAGTTAGTAAATAAATAAAAAATATAAAAATAAATAATTTCACTTACATTAAAATAAATAAAATAGTTTAAAATAAGTATAAATTAATTAATACAATTTGATTAAAATAAAAAAAAAATGATTAAAATTCGCAAATAAACAAATAATGAATAAATAAGAATATTTAAATAAATAAGGTTAAAATAAGTTACTAAATTAGTAAGATAAAAATAAATAGAAATTGTCTATAAAAAATATTTTTTAATAAGTAGCCTAAATAAAAATAGATTAAAATAGGCTACATAAATTAATAAATACATTTTACATTTTGGTTAAAATGAATGCAAAATTTATAAAATATAAAATATGAATTAACAAATAAACATATATTAATTTATAAAAAAACATCAATCCAATTTAAATAAATAAATAATATTTTAAAAATGTGTTTAAAATAAGTAACTAAATTAGTAAATAAATAAAAACATGATATATGTAAATAGCTAATTAAAAATGATTAAAAAGATTATCATTGAGATAAATGTAAATATTAACAGATTCAAAAAAATGATATATAGGCCTATATATTTAATGGACTTTTCGAGTTTTACTTCCCAAAAGTTCTGTTAATTCAAATACATTGGATAAATCAAACTCAGTAAATTAAGTTTAGTCTACTAAAATCTGCAATAATGCTGGATTATATTATTCCCCTGATCATGTTGTTGCGCTGCATTTAATCTATGCTGATTTACATGTAAAAAACATTTCACTGAAGTCATTTTTTAAGTTTACACTGCAAAAACATTTAGTTTTCCCATTGAAATACATGTATTTTTCTGACTCCATTGGCAGATATTTGTTGTTTTTGAAGCACAAACTCGATCGCTCTGGTATAAAGAAGCAGATAATGAGATGTTTTCAGTCTGTGATGTTAATATTTACACTGAAACACACAATAATGTGCTGGAATTGTTCAGATATATGAAAACTCTTCCGTCAGATGATTTCCAGATGCCGTGAGATGGAGAGGTTACCCTGACACACAGCCTGGGTCAAACACGGACATCAGGGACTCATTTCTGCAGTTCTGGGGTTCAAATATGCCAGTTTTTCGCCTGTCCTTCATTTGATGTGCAGATGCGCCATTATTCCCAGATGTCTACTTATAACCCAAGGACAATTTGCAGGTTATTGTTGAAAGTTATTGTGTTTGATTATACCTTCACTTCCTTTAGTTAAACACGCATGAATGCAAAATGCTTCCAATTTTAATTCACTTCCTCAGGAATTACTTTTACTTTTATTTTATAGAAACAGTCCTTCCTCATTTTTAATAAATGCTGGGTTGTTTTAAAAAGTTCACCGTATACAAAGTTATTGTCTCTCAAAAGTAAGAGTCAACTCTGAGTCGCTGATATGAATCGATAGATGAACGATGCTTTTTCTCTGTCTAGATGACGTCACCTCGACAAGTTATTTGAATAAGATACGCCCACTTATTGTGCGCGCCAGACACACATGAAAACATCATGTCGACGAGACTCTGTTCTGAAGTGCGAATCAAAAGCGAACTTTTTTTTCACTGCCCAGGGACAAGCATGAGAAGACTCAGTGGCTAGAGTTTATATTTACAGCTATTGCCAGACAAGTATAACCCAACTTGAAACTTTTGTTCATTTATCACTATAACCAACAAGTATAACCAACCTTGAGCTGTGATTCATATATACAACTATACCACACAGTATAACCCAACCTTGAGCTGTGTCATATATACAACTATACCACACAAGTATAACACCAACCTTGAGCTGTGTTCGCGTTATTTTAATTGACGATCGCTTCACATGCCATAGCTTTATCTTGACTCTAGGGACTTGACTTGACTTGACAATAAATGCTTTCAAGTGTGGTTCGCGAGTGCTTGATACTGAAGGACGTTAATACAAGTTTTTTGGATCAGCTTCCGTCTGAATCTGAACCTGTAAGTACGTATTATAATTGTAGCTTTATGGGTTTTGTAGCATGTTAGTGTGTGTGTGTGTGTGTGTGTGTGTGTGTGTGTGTGTGTGTGTGTGTGTGTGTGTGTGTGTGTGTGTGTGTGTGTGTGTGTGGGTGTGTGTGTGTGTGTGTGTGTGTGTGTGTGTGTGTGTGTGTGTGTGTGTGTGTGTGTGTGTGTGTGTGTGTGTGTGTGTGTGGTGTGTGTGTGTGTGTGTGTGTGTGTGTGTGTGTGTGTGTGTGTGTGTGTGTGTGTGTGGTGTGTGTGTGTCAGTTACGCTCAGCGCAGCTTCTAGGTCTCCAATGTCATTTTTTTTTTTTGAAATATGTAAATGTTTGTCGTGTTATTGGAGTTGTCATAAAGAATAGAGCGTATTGTAGTACTGCAGTGCTTTATCAATATGTTTATGCGTTGGGCTAACAACAATAACTGACTGGGTCATCTGACCAATCACCGCAGATTAGCGTCACGTAAAGGGGGGTTTAGAAAAATGAGTCATGAAACGAATCATTAGGGAGTCGGTGAGCAAATCAGGTAAAAATAAATGCATATTATAAGACAACAAAAGTGTTTTTTGTCATTGCATGCATGTAAAACTGTTGTTGGGGACTCCCAGAACATTATTAGGAACATTTTAAATGCCATAATAGGTACCCTTTTAAATTTGCTCAGCATTACTAGGACCACAAGGTGCTCGCAATACACACCAACACACACCATAAACCGCCGCGCACCTCAACAACACACACCATACCCCCCCCCCCCCTCACCCCAACAACACACACCATACCCCCCCCCCTCACCCCAACAACACATGGCTGCATTAAGCAACAAATTAAGCTCTAAGTAATTAGAGAAGCGTTTAAACACACACACACACACACACACACACACACACACACACACACACACACACACACACACACACACACACACACCACACACACACACACAACACCACACACAGAGCAGCTGGGAAAGAGGACAAATGTGTGTGTGTGGTCAGAACGACCTTGGCCTTAAAAACACTTATTCCTTTCCAGTCTCTCTCTTTAACCCAACACAGAAGTGATTAAACTGCAGTTCCTCCACTGGCCACTAGAGAGCGGCTGCAGAAGAGACTCAATCTCATAGACCCGCATGTTAAAATACCCAACTTTACAGCAGAAAAAAACATGTTTACAGTCTGGTGCAAAAAGTGGTTCTGGTCTATATAGTTAATTTAGCCCTTCATGGCGACTGTGAGGGGGGTGAATATTTTTATAACTCATCCATTTAAATTATATTAAGCCTTAAAGTTCTGCATAATTAAGGGCGTGGCCACTTGAGTGACAGGTGGATTGCCGCTGATGTCACGGCTAGCCGTTTGCATCTGTGTGTTAGCGTCACCTCAGCTAATCCGCCTCGTGTCACATGTTCGTTTATCCGGGAGTGACGCGCAGCCAAGATGGCGACGGCCGGCTCCGCCCACTTTGGGCTTCAAAAATGTTTTTTTTTTTACAGTGTATGGTTCCGTCACACTGGTTTCATTAGAGATATCTGGCCCGGGGCGAAGAGCTACGCCGGGCCAAATCCACTGATTATGAGTCCCAGTTTCTGTTTAGGAGGCATTCATTCCCAATTTCCCATAAAAACTCATTAGAGGAAAACGCTGCTGCCGTCGAGGAGCTATTGCTCAAGTCAACTCATAACGTTTTATGAACCCTTCTGGGAACTTTTTCAACTCTTAGCATGCCTATCTCCATCCCGGAGAGCTTCGGGAGTCGTTTATTCCCCGCTCCGGTAACTGGTGACTGCTGGGAGAACGCTGGACACGCTTGTAAAGGGGAAAGTTTCCACTAGACTGGAGAAGTTTTGCTTGAGCATCTACTGGAACACTCACTGCAATATGAACATAATTTATGCATGCGCCAGAATGTTCAAATTAGAAATGACAATATATTCTCTTATTATATTCTCTTAAAAGATAGCCTACTCGATACTAAAATATGCAAATGCAGCATTATCTAATAATAAATGATGTACTAATTTGCATGCACTTCCAGAACAGAAATCTGAACGTCATTATTATGAGATAAAGTTGAATCAATAATTCATCATAATCATAATGAAAAAAAATCATAATTCACAAAAAAATCTAAATCATAATTATGTGATTTATGACACAAGTCAACTTTCTATGTCATAATTATGATTTTATGTCATATAGGCCTAATTTACATTAAAAGTAGAGATTATGAGATAAAGTTGAAATTATGAGATACTAAATCATAATTATGAGACTAAATCATAATTATGTGATTTAAAAGTCTAAATTATGACACAAGTCAACTTTCTATGTCATAATTATGTCATATAATTGACAAAAAGTCGAAAGTATGAGATAAAGTTGAAATTATGACATAAGTCATAATGATATGACTTGTCAAAATGATGTCATAATGATGATTTTTATGTCATAATTTTAACTTTTCATGTTGTGGTTTACAAAAGCATGTTTGTAAAAGCATATTGATATTCAATGAAGCGACAAATAAACTGTTTCCCTGTCAGAAAGCAGAACTTTCTATGTAGTTATGATTTGCATGTCATATAATTTACATAAAAAGTCGAAATTATGAGATAAAGTTGAAATTATGACATATTATTATGTCTCACATAATTATGAGATCTAAAAATTGAAATTATGACATTGTCAACTTTCTATGTCATAATTATGGGATTAAAGTCAAAATTGACATAAGTACATTTTTATGTCATATACTTATGATTTTTATGAAATAATTTCAGCTTTTCATGTTATGGTTTACAAAAGCATGTTTGAAAACACATATTGCAAAAGCATATTGATATTATGGAAGAGAAAAAAGAAAAAAGCAGAACTTTCCCAATCATCCCATCTGAAGTTCCTTGCGCGCGCCCCCGCGCGCATCTACCTGCGTCTGGAGAGGCGGGGCGCGCGCCGAGCTCCACCAATAGCGCGCGCGCGCCGAGTCTGACTCCGCCCCCTTTCAGCACGAAACTTTCTTCATCTGCTGCTGCTGCAGGAGCGACACACACACACACTCACACACACTCGCGGACTGCAGACTTCGCTATGCTCGCGCTCACCCTGTGGATTATCGTGTTGTGGAGCGCGCGCGCGCGCGGACGCGAGGAGACCCGACGACGAGTTCTTCAGCGCGAGCGTTTATCGCGCGAGGTGCGCGTCGCGGTGTCTCAGCTTGCACATCACGCGCATTTCTGCAGCTTTCAAGCACTTACAGGTATGATCAAATATCATTATATCACACAGAAGCTTCATCAGTTCCAGGATTCCATACAGTCCTGTTTCTGTCACAATTGCGATTTAGAATGACATCATTTCGATTTAATATGCAATTTTCTAACTTTTAATTTAACACATCTTGAAATTTAGATTATTTATTTCTATTTGAGTGTTTTGCAGAATAATGTTTTTAAAATGTTCGATCGATGTATGTGCTTTTCAATGGCCGATATACGGTATATGTGCATACATAATGTATTAATCAAATTAATCACTTATTTTTACTCATTATTATTATTATTATGAATAATAATTCTTATTGTTATTTTACACTATTTAAATTACTTTAAAAACACAAAACGTATTGCTATAGATTGTGAACCTGACTCGCTGATGATGATCATACTGGTCTGTCACTCTTTAGAGACCTGAAATATTACTATTAAAACTATTTAATAACAGAAAATTAAATGAACACTTATTTTGGATAAATTTGACTCTAAATTCACAAAAATGTGAAAACAGATGGGTTGTTTTAACCGAACTTTGGGTCAAATATGGACAAACCCAGCTGTTGGGTTAATTTGTCAAATTACACTTTTAACCCAATATTTGTGTTTGTCTATATTTGACCCAAAATTGGGTTATAACAACCCAGCATTTTTTTTTAGAGTGTGGAATCTCGGCCATTTAATCTGCTTTATCAGTCCATCTATAATTATTAATAGTCTTATGTTTTTTTGTTGCTTTAACAACTAATTAACATATATACATAATATTCAGAGGAGAAAAATCATGTGTGGAACATTGCTCATGTTTTCATGAGGGAACTAAAGCATATTTAAAGTTTCATGAAAATTTAGCATTTCCATCCCAAATTCATAATGTATATTTATATTTATATTAGAGCAGCACAGAAAAGATCGCTACTGGGATAAAAAATATAGTAAATCATCTTTTTGTAAAGTAATTTGAAGCTTCAAATAAAGATTACCGGTATATCAATTACATTTACACAAGTAGGTGGCGACAGGTGACCGTTCATTCATTCAAGAGATTCGTTCAAAAACGAAGATTCATCCAGTAATGAAACGAGTCTTTATGTGTGAGTCATTGAATTATTCACTCAACCCAATAAATAAATTATTGTAATTAGGCATAATTAAATATTTTTAAATGGACTGCAGCAATTGACATTTAAATAGAACCTTTTGTAAATTATATTTTATTTTGTTTAGTTGTCTATTCAGAATTGTGCATCTAGTTATCCAGAATATATATAAAGAATATAAATAAATAAATAAATAAATATATAAATAAATAAATAAATAAATGAATAAATATATATATTTAGAATATATATAAAATATATAAAACACATGTATATAAATTTTAACCCAAATTTGGGTCAAATATGGACAAACCCAACTATTAGGTTAAAAGCTAGGTTTGTCCATATTTGACCCAAATTTGGGTTGAAACAACCCAGCATTTTTAGAGTGTATATATATATGATGTTTTTGATAGCAGATGATATACTTCTACTAAAAACCTATCAATTATTACTGAAAATCATTCGTTTTTTTCGGGGCATTATAAGTTTAATAACTCATCTGTGGTTTTTATATGTGCTTTGGCTGATATTGATGATGTTTCTGCTGCAGTGAAACACATGATTCCCAGTGAAGGGTTTGAGTTGCTCTTTTGCGGTTGTTTTTGTCAAAGGTCATGATCTAGAGCGTATTAGTTTCTCCGGTCTCAAAGAAAGCCTCTTTTGCTGCTACGCTTCCCTCATTGTGCTGAACTCGTGAACACGCGCACATCCACCCGCTCCCGTGCCCCACCCGCGCTCCACCCGTGCCCCACCCGTGCTCCACCCGTGCCCCACCCGTGCTCCACCCGTGCCCCACCCGCGCTCCACCCGTGCTCCACCTGTGCTCCACCTGTGCCCCACCCGTGCTCCACCCGTGCCCCACCCGCGCTCCACCTGTGCTCCACCTGTGCTCCACCGCGCTCCACCTGTGCTCCACCCGTGCTCCACCTGTGCTCCACCTGTGCTCCACCCGCGCTCCACCGTGCTCCACCTGTGCTCCACCCGCGCTCCACCTGTGCTCCACCTGTGCTCCACCCGCGCTCCACCCGTGCTCCACCTGTGCTCCACCCGCGCTCCACCTGTGCTCCACCTGTGCTCCACCCGTGCTCCACCCGTGCTCCACCCGTGCTCCACCCGTGCCCCACCCGCGCTCCAACGAGCTCACCCGCGCTCCAAACGGCTTCACTGCACTCACCCTGTGCCCCACCCGTGCTCCACCCGTGCTCCACCCGTGCCCCACCCGTGCTCCAAACGAGCTCCACCCCTCCAACGTGCTCCACTGCACTCCACCGTGCTCCACCCGTGCCCCACCCGCGCTCCAAACGTGCTCCACTGCACTCCACCCGTGCTCCACCCGTGCCCCACCCGCGCTCCAAACGAGCTCCACCCGCGCTCCAAACGTGCTCCACTGCACTCCACCCGTGCTCCACCCGTGCCCCACCCGCGCTCCAAACGTGCTCCAAACGTGCTCCACCCGCGCTCCAAACGTGCTCCACTGCACTCCACCCGTGCTCCACCCGTGCCCCACCCGCGCTCCAAACGTGCTCCACTGCACTCCACCCGTGCTCCACCCGTGCTCCAACCCCGTGCTCCACCCGCCTCCACCCGTGCTCCACCCGTGCTACCTCCCGCGCTCCAGACATTGTATGATGTTCTGACTGAAATGTGGAGCTGTGGCAAAGATGAAGCAGAACTGCAGCCGGGAATGATTCGAGGGGAACATCTTTCTTAAAGCGATAGATCACCCTAAAATGAAAATTAGCCCATGATTTACTCATCCTAGTGTATATGACATTATTCACTGAGACGAACACAATCTGAGTTATAATAATAAATCTCCTGGCTCTTCCTAGCTTTATAATGACTGTTTATGTTTTGAAGTGCATAAAAGTGCATCTTTCCATCACAATAGATGCACTTTTATGATGGATGACTTCAGGGCGAGTAAATCATGGGCTAATTTAAATTTTTGGGTAAACTGTCGCTTTAATGATTGGAGGGGAACATGTTTGTTTTGATCAGAAGGCATGGTGTGTTGTGTGTATGTGTGTGTGTGTGTGTGTGTGGTGTGTGTGTGTGTGTGTGTGTGTGTGTGTGTGTGTGTGTGTGTGTGTGTGGGTTGGTTTATGTGATTTATGAGGACACAAATCTGTATATTGACATGTGTATTACACTGGTATTACAACTTTTGGGTGGTTTATAAGGACACTTCAAAAGTCCTCATAAATTAAATGGCTTAAAAAACATAAAAAACAATGTTTTATTAAACATTTTAAAATGCCAGCATGTCTCCTGTGATGGGTAGGTTTAGGGATAGGGGCAGTGTAGGGGGACAGAATATATAGTTTGTACAGTATAAAAACCATTACGCCTATGGAGAGTCCTCATAATGCTGTCGCACCAACGGTGTGTGTGTGTGTGTGTGTGTGTGTGTGTGTGTGTGTGTGTGTGTGTGTGTGTGTGTGTGTGTGGAGTCTCTGGGCTTTTTGAGGAAGTACATGACAGGCTGAGTTTGATGAAGGACTGGTTGAAGCTCCAGAAATAGAAAGCGATTGTTGTTGGTGCTCCATAAAGGGGGAGTGTGTGTGTGTGGTGTGTGTGTGTGTGTGTGTGTGTAGTGTGACACTGGCATTTGGTCACCAGGCGAGTACGGAGGGGGGCTGCATGTTTTTGCAGCTGACCAGACCTCCCATTTTCACATGAAAGACCTGTGAACGCACACACACACACACACACACACACACACACCACACACACACACACACACACACACACACACACACACACACACACACACACACACACACACACACACACACACACACACACATCACACTCCATCCATCCCATCCATCCATCCCTCCATCCATCCATCTCATCCATTCCATCCATCCATCCATCCATCCCTCCATCCTTCCCTCCTTCCATCCATCCATCCATCATTTTATCGTATCCATCCATTCATCTATCCATCCATCCATCCCTCCATCCATCCCTCCATCCATCCATCCATCCATCCATCCTCCATCCATCCCATCCATCCATCCATCCATCCCTCCATCCTTCCCTCCTTCCATCCATCCATCCATCCATCATTTTATCGGTATCCATCCATTCATCTATCCATCCATCCTCCCTCCATCCATCCCTCCAGCCCTCCCTCCATTCCATCCATCCACTCCATCCATCCATCATTCTTATCCCTATCCATCCATCCATCCCTCCATCCATCCCTCCATCCATCCATCCCTCCATCCATCCATCCATCCATCCATCCTCCTCATCCATCCATCCTCCATCCATCCATCCATCCATCCATCCATCCATCCATCCATCCATCCATCTATCCCTCCATCCTTCCCCCTCCATCCATCCATCCATCCCTCCATCCATCCATCCATCCATCCATCCATCCATCCATCCATCCATCCATCCATCCATCCATCCATCATTTTATCGGTATCCATCAATTCATCTATCCATCCATCCCTCCATCCATCCCTGCATCCATCCATCCATCCATCCATCCATCCATCCA
>CM070826.1:1711151-1753651 GCA_036326025.1 Chrosomus eos
TCCATCCATCCATCCATCGTTTTATTAGTATCCATCCATCCCTCCATCCATCCATCGTTTATCATATCCATCCATTCATCTGTCCATCCATCCATCCCTCCGTCCATCCCTCCATTCATCCATCCATCCATCCATCCATCCATCCATCCATCCATCCATCCATCCATCCATCTATCGTTTTATCAGTATCCATCCATCCATCCATTCATTCATCATCCATCCATCCATCGTTTATCAGTATCCATCCATGCCTCCATCCATCCATCCATCGTTTTATTAGTATCCATCCATCCATCCATCCATCCCTCCATCCATCCATCGTTTTATCAGTATCCATCCATTCATCTATCCATCCATCCATCCATCTTTTATCAGTATCCATCCATCCATCCATCCATCGTTTTATCAGTATCCATCCTTCCATTCATCATCCATCCATCCATCCATCCATCCATCCATCCGTGCATCCATCCATCATCCATCCATCCATCCATCCATCCATCCATCCATCATCCATCCATCCATCCATCCATCCATCATCCATCCATCATTTTATCAGTATCCATCCATTCATCGTTTTATCAGTATCCATCCATCCATCCATCCATCGTTTTATCAGTATCCATCCATCCATTCATCCGTCCATCCATCCATCCATCATCCATCCATCCATCCATCCATCCATCCATCCACATCCATCCATCGTTTTATCAGTATCCATCCATCCATCGATTTATCATATCCATCCATCCATCCATTCATCCTCCATCCATCGTTTTATCAGTATCCATCCATCCATCCATCCATCCATCCATCCATCGTTTTATCATATCCATCCATCCATCCATTCATCCGTCCATCCATCCATCATCCATCCATCCATCCATCCATCCATCCATCATTTATCATATCCATCCATCTATGTTTTATCATATCCATCCATCCATCCATCCATCATCCATCATCCATCCATCCATCCATCATTTATCAGTATTCACCATCCATCCATCGTTTTATCAGTATCCATCCATCATCCATCCTTTGTTTTATCAGTATCCATCCATCCATCCATCCATCCATCCATCCATCCATCCATCCATCATTTCCATCCATCCATCCATCCATCCATCCATCCATCCATCCATCCATCCATCCATCGTTTTATCAGTATCCACCCATCCATCCATCCATCGTTTTATCATATCCATCCATTCATCTATCCATCCATCCATCCCTCCATCCATCCCTCCATCCATTCATCCATCCATCCATCATTTTATCATATCCATCCATCCATCCATCCATCCATCCATCGTTTTATCAGTATCCATCATCCATTCATCATCCATCATCATCCATCCATCCATCCATCATCCATCCATCCATCATCCATCCATCCATCCATCCATCCATCCATCCATCCATCCATCATTTTATCAGTATCCATCCATTTATTGTTTATCATATCCATCCATCCATCCATCCATCATACATCCATCCATCCATCCATCATTTATCAGTATCCTCCATCCATCGTTTATCATATCCATCCATCCTTGTTTATCATATCAGTTATCAGTATCCATCCATCATCCATCCATCCTCATCCTCCATCCATCCATCCATCCATCATTCTCATCATCATCATCCATATCATATCGTTTTATCAGTATCCATCCATCCTCATCCATCATCATCCATTCATCCATCCATCATCTATACTCATCCATCCATCCATCCATCATTTATCATATCCATCCATCCATCGTTTATCATACTCCATCCATTCCATCCTTTTTATATCTATCCCATCCATCCATCATCCATCATCCATCCATCCATCTATCCATCCATCCATCATCAATCCATCCATCTCCATCCATCCATCCATCCATCCATCCATCCATCCATCGTTTTATCAGTATCCATCTCATCCATCCATCCATCCATCCATCCATCCATCCATTCCATTCATTCATCATCCATCCATCATCGTTTTATCAGTATCCATCCATCACCATCCATCCTCCTCATCCATCATCCATCATCTCCATCCATCCTATCCATCCATCGTTTCTATCCATCATCCACCATCCATCGTTTTATCAGTATCCATCCATCCATCCATCCATCCATCCATCCATCCTCCATTTCATCCATCCATCCATCCATCCATCATCCATCCATCCATCATTCATTCATTCATCATTCATCCATCCATCCATCTTTTATCATATCCATCCTCATCATCCATCCATCCATCTCATCCATCCATCTTTATAGTATCCATCCATCCCCATCCATCCATCTTTTATCAGTATCCATCCATCCATCCATCCATCCATCCATCCTCCGTTCCATCCTCCATCATCCATCATCCATCCATCCATCATCCATCTCCATCATCATCATCCATCACGTTTATCCATATCCACCATCCATCATTTATCATTCATCATCCATCATCGTTTATCAGTATCCATCCATGCCTCCTTCATCATTACAGTATCCATCATCCATCATCCATATCATCATCCATCATATCGTTTTATCATGTATCCATCATTCATTATCTCATCATTCCATGTATTTCATATCCATCATCTCATCCATCTAGTTTTATCAGTATCCATTCCATTCATCTCATCCATCCATCCATCCATCCATCCATCAGTGTTATCAATCATCATCATGTCATCATCAGTCCATCCATCCATCCATCCATCCATCCATCATCCATCCATCACATCATTTATCAGTTCACCATCCATCGTTTTATCAGTATCCACATCCATCCATCCATCGTTTTCGTACATCATCCGTATCCGTCCATCCATCTCATCATCTCATCCTCATCATATCCATCCATCTCATCCATCGTTTTATCAGTATCCATCCATCCATCATTATCAGTATCCATCCATCCATCCATTCATCCTCCATCCATCGTTATCGTTCCATCCATCCATCCATCATCCATCCATCCATCGTTTTATCAGTATCCATCCATCCATCCATTCATGTCCATCCATCATCCATCTCATCCATCCATCCACCATCATTTTATCAGTATCATCCACTATGTTTTATCAGTATCCATCCATCCATCCATCCATCATCATCATCCATCCATCCATCCATCATTTTATCAGTATTCATCCATCCATCCATCGTTTCAGTATCCCTCCATCCATCCATCCTTTGTTTTATCAGTATCCATCCATCCATCCATCCATCCATCCATCCATCCATCCATCCATCAGTTTCCATCCATCCATCCATCCATCCATCCATCCATCCATCCATCCATCCATCCATCGTTTATCAGTATCCACCATCCATCCATCCATCGTTTTATCAGTATCCATCCATTTCATCTATCCATCCATCCATCCCTCCATCCATCCCTCCATCATTCATCCATCCATCCATCTTTTATCAGTATCCATCCATCCATCCATCCATCCATCCATCGTTTTATCAGTATCCATCCATCCATCTATCCATCCATCCATCCATCCATCCATCCATCCATCCATCCATCCATCCATCCATCCATCCATCCATCCATCCATCCATCCATCCATCCATCGTTTTATCAGTATCCATCCATCCATTCATCATCCATCCATCCATCATCCATCCATCCATCGTTTTATCAGTATCCATCCAGCCATCCATCCATCCATCCGTCCGTCCGTCCGTCCGTCCGTCCGTCCGTCCATCCATCTATCCATCCATCCATCATCCATCCATCCATCCATCCATCCATCCATCATTTTATCAGTATCCATCATCCATCGTTTTATCAGTATCCATCCATCCATCATTTTATCAGTATCCATCCATCCATCCATCATTTTATCAGTATCCATCCATCCATCCATCATTTTATCAGTATCCATCCATCCATCCATCCATCCATCCATCCATCCATCCATCCATCCATCCATCCATCGGCTGATGATAATATAATGTGTAATGAATAATATAGTATTATAGTAAAGAATACTCACTGGTTTTGAACTCTATTGTACACTCTTGTACACACTCAGAAAGTTTATGTCCCAAATAACAGTGTGTGAGTGCAGGTCATCACAACACGGTTTAGTGTCCAGTGAAATTAAACATTTAAGAGTTTTTCAGTGTGATGTGTAATAGCGCAGTATTAATGTGTGTGTGAGTATCAGTGTGACGTGTAATAGCGCAGTATTAATGTGTGTGTGAGTATCAGTGTGACGTGTAATAGCGCAGTATTAATGTGTGTGTGAGTATCAGTGTGATGTGTAATATCGCAGTATTAATGTGTGTGTGAGTATCAGTGTGATGTGTAATAGCGCAGTATTAATGTGTGTGTGAGTATCAGTGTGACGTGTAATAGCGCAGTATTAATGTGTGTGTGAGTATCAGTGTGATGTGTAATAGCGCAGTATTAATGTGTGTGTGAGTATCAGTGTGGTGTGTAATAGCGCAGTATTAGTGTGTGTGTGAGCATCAGTGTGATGTGTAATAGCGCAGTATTAATGTGTGTGTGAGTATCAGTGTAACTTGTGATAGCGCAGTATTAATGTGTGTGTGAGTATCAGTGTGACGTGTAATAGCGCAGTATTAATGTGTGTGTGAGTATCAGTGTGACGTGTAATAGCGCAGTATTAGTGTGTGTGTGAGTATCAGTGTGACGTGTAATAGCGCAGTATTAATGTGTGTGTGAGTATCAGTGTGATGTGTAATAGCGCAGTATTAATGTGTGTGTGAGTATCAGTGTGACGTGTAATAGCGCAGTATTAATGTGTGTGTGAGTATCAGTGTGACGTGTAATGGCGCAGTATTAATGTGTGTGTGAGTATCAGTGTGATGTGTAATAGCGCAGTATTAATGTGTGTGTGAGCATCAGTGTGACGTGTAATAGCGCAGTATTAATGTGTGTGTGAGTATCAGTGTGACGTGTAATAGCGCAGTATTAATGTGTGTGTGAGTATCAGTGTGACGTGTAATAGCGCAGTATTAATGTGTGTGTGAGTATCAGTGTGATGTGTAATAGCGCAGTATTAATGTGTGTGTGAGTATCAGTGTGATGTGTAATAGCGCAGTATTAATGTGTGTGTGAGTATCAGTGTGATGTGTAATAGCGCAGTATTAATGTGTGTGTGAGTATCAGTGTGACGTGTAATAGCGCAGTATTAGTGTGTGTGTGAGTATCAGTGTGATGTGTAATAGCGCAGTATTAATGTGTGTGTGAGTATCAGTGTGACGTGTAATAGCGCAGTATTAATGTGTGTGTGAGTATCAGTGTGATGTGTAATAGCGCAGTATTAATGTGTGTGTGAGTATCAGTGTGACGTGTAATAGCGCAGTATTAATGTGTGTGTCAGTATCAGTGTGATGTGTAATAGCGCAGTATTAATGTGTGTGTGAGTATCAGTGTGATGTGTAATAGCGCAGTATTAATGTGTGTGTGAGTATCAGTGTGATGTGTAATAGCGCAGTATTAATGTGTGTGTGAGTATCAGTGTGATGTGTAATAGCGCAGTATTAATGTGTGTGTGAGTATCAGTGTGATGTGTAATAGCGCAGTATTAATGTGTGTGTGAGTATCAGTGTGATGTGTAATAGCGCAGTATTAATGTGTGTGTGAGTATCAGTGTGATGTGTAATAGCGCAGTATTAATGTGTGTGTGAGCATCAGTGTGACGTGTAATAGCGCAGTATTAATGTGTGTGTGAGTATCAGTGTGATGTGTAATAGCGCAGTATTAATGTGTGTGTGAGTATCAGTGTGATGTGTAATAGCGCAGTATTAATGTGTGTGTGAGTATCAGTGTGACGTGTAATAGCGCAGTATTAATGTGTGTGTGAGTATCAGTGTGGTGTGTAATAGCGCAGTATTAGTGTGTGTGTGAGTATCAGTGTGATGTGTAATAGCGCAGTATTAATGTGTGTGTGAGTATCAGTGTGATGTGTAATAGCGCAGTATTAATGTGTGTGTGAGTATCAGTGTGATGTGTAATAGCGCAGTATTAATGTGTGTGTGAGTATCAGTGTGGTGTGTAATAGCGCAGTATTAATGTGTGTGTGAGTATCAGTGTGACGTGTAATAGCGCAGTATTAGTGTGTGTGTGAGTATCAGTGTGATGTGCAGTGTTGTGCAAGTTACTTCCAAACTGGAATACATTATATATTACATGTTACTGTTATTTAAAAGTAATTCATTACCTTACAATATTACTGTCTCAGAATTGTAATGCGTTACATTACTCCTGTATTACTTTTGAGTTACTTTCACCAAAAATAACCATACAGAAGTAGAACTTAACATTCTAAAATGACTAGGGCTTTAACGATATGCGATATGAAACCGAAATCGCGACACTCAGATCCACGAACCTGCAGAATCGCGACACACTCCTTCCAACTCCAAGAGTTATCTATCCCGTCCAGATCCAATGCTACCACATCTTTAAATTACTATTAGTATTATTTGAAGTTAACTTAGCATTATAAAATACGTAGACCTACACCACAAAACAAGTTGAGGATAAATTATTTAAAATTTGGGAATTCCAGCGTTATGGACATGACATTTGCTGTCAAAATTTAAAAAATAAATTCTCAGAAAATGCATTAATACCAAAATATTAAAACGTCTCTTTATCCATAGGCTCCTCCCTGAAAGGAGTCCAGACATTAGAAAAATATCAGTCTACACATGCGTTTTAATTTTAATATTAGGGAAATAGACAGTCATGCGTGACAAAAAAAAATCTTTAACTTTTAGGAGGCAACGATTTTTGTTGTTGTAATTTTGTGAATTACACTGCGCAACTCGGATAAAGAAGGGTTGGCTCTCCACAGAACATAAAACATTCATTTTATTTTATTTTTCGTGTTCGCATTTATGAGGAAAAAACAATGTTACAGACGTGACAGTTCTCCGTTACGGACGCGAGCGCTCTGAAGCGGCACTAAAAGATGCTTTAAAACTTTCACAAAGACCTTACACAGAAGACACAAAGCCTTTCTTTAAAGTGAATTTCGTTTTGTATTAATTGTATCTTAATTTTAATCTCAGTTTCATCAACCAATTGCCTGGATTTTTATAAATAAGAAGTAGGATAAATATAGCAGACAATTATAAATAATCAGGACACGGAGGACAATTCACTCATAAATGAACCGAAACTCAGCGTATAAGGTAGCCTATTCACGGACCTGAAAAAATATATCTATATTGAAATATCTACGTGTAAAACAGAACAATTCAAAACGAAAGAAAACAGACTGCTCTCTGCTTATGAAATGAAATGTGCATTTCTCTCTGATGCACTAGCCTACTGCGAAGATCGCGAGTCAGCATCGTCAACTTCGTCTTGACTTTATTAAAAAACAATTAACATGTCTCCTTGCTATATTTGACATATTCATAGGCTAATCATTGCTTTTGCCGGTTTGTGACAGATTTTAGGTGCTTTATCGGCAGCGCCGCTGCCCTTAAATGAACGCGTCACCACCGCATCAAAAACATGATTGCGAGATGAAAACATGAAAAATACCACATAAACATAGCCTAACTGTTTAGAAAGAAAACACAGAACGAATAGCCTAATGCGCATACGTCCATCTCGCGAATCAGTCTTCTTCATGCCGCTTCTCCACTGGCCAGCGCGAGCACAGAGGCTGAAATCATACCTCAGGGCACTCCTGTAAAAAATAAATCGCTATACAAATATATCAGACGCTGCCATATAGTTTTTATTAACAGACTTGGACACCACACGCGGCTATTGACTGACCACGAACAGGTAATTTAGCCTACTTGCATTTTTCACTCATTAATTCATTTTTCACTCGTGGTCTTGCTGTGTAGTCTTTTTTTTTTTTTTTTTTTTTACAATTAAAACTAAAAGTCTGTTGTAACTTGTAACGCAAGCCTTACTCAACATGTACCGAGTAAAATATTACTGAAAATTGATTAGTAATGCCTTACACTACTGCGTTACAGCAAAAAGTAATATGTTACTGTAATGCATTACTTTTGTAACGCGTTACTCCCAACACTGGTGATGTGTAATAGCGCAGTATTAATGTGTGTGTGAGTATCAGTGTGATGTGTAATAGCGCAGTATTAATGTGTGTGTGAGTATCAGTGTGATGTGTAATAGCGCAGTATTAATGTGTGTGTGAGTATCAGTGTGATGTGTAATAGCGCAGTATTAATGTGTGTGTGAGTATCAGTGTGATGTGTAATAGCGCAGTATTAATGTGTGTGTGATTTTAAGTGTGACGTGTAATAGCGCAGTATTAATGTGTGTGTGAGTATCAGTGTGATGTGTAATAGCGCAGTATTAATGTGTGTGTGAGTATCAGTGTGATGTGTAATAGCGCAGTATTAATGTGTGTGTGAGTATCAGTGTGATGTGTAATAGCGCAGTATTAATGTGTGTGTGAGTATCAGTGTGATGTGTAATAGCGCAGTATTAATGTGTGTGTGAGCATCAGTGTGATGTGTAATAGCGCAGTATTAATGTGTGTGTGAGTATCAGTGTGATGTGTAATAGCGCAGTATTAATGTGTGTGTGAGTATCAGTGTGATGTGTAATAGCGCAGTATTAATGTGTGTGTGAGTATCAGTGTGACGTGTAATAGCGCAGTATTAATGTGTGTGTGAGTATCAGTGTGATGTGTAATAGCGCAGTATTAATGTGTGTGTGAGTATCAGTGTGATGTGTAATAGCGCAGTATTAATGTGTGTGTGAGCATCAGTGTGACGTGTAATAGCGCAGTATTAGTGTGTGTGTGAGTATCAGTGTGACGTGTAATAGCGCAGTATTAATGTGTGTGTGAGTATCAGTGTGACGTGTAATAGCGCAGTATTAATGTGTGTGTGAGTATCAGTGTGATGTGTAATAGCGCAGTATTAATGTGTGTGTGAGTATCAGTGTGATGTGTAATAGCGCAGTATTAATGTGTGTGTGAGTATCAGTGTGATGTGTAATAGCGCAGTATTAATGTGTGTGTGAGTATCAGTGTGATGTGTAATAGCGCAGTATTAATGTGTGTGTGAGTATCAGTGTGACGTGTAATAGCGCAGTATTAATGTGTGTGTGAGTATCAGTGTGATGTGTAATAGCGCAGTATTAATGTGTGTGTGAGTATCAGTGTGATGTGTAATAGCGCAGTATTAATGTGTGTGTGAGTATCAGTGTGATGTGTAATAGCGCAGTATTAATGTGTGTGTGAGTATCAGTGTGATGTGTAATAGCGCAGTATTAGTGTGTGTGTGAGTATCAGTGTGACGTGTAATAGCGCAGTATTAGTGTGTGTGTGAGTATCAGTGTGACGTGTAATAGCGCAGTATTAGTGTGTGTGTGAGTATCAGTGTGACGTGTAATAGCGCAGTATTAGTGTGTGTGTGAGTATCAGTGTGATGTGTAATAGCGCAGTATTAATGCGCTATTAATGCGCACACTGTAATAGTATCAGTGTGATGTGTAATAGCGCAGTATTAATGTGTGTGTGAGTATCAGTGTGGTGTGTAATAGCGCAGTATTAATGTGTGTGTGAGTATCAGTGTGATGTGTAATAGCGCAGTATTAATGTGTGTGTGAGTATCAGTGTGATGTGTAATAGCGCAGTATTAATGTGTGTGTGAGTATCAGTGTGACGTGTAATAGCGCAGTATTAATGTGTGTGTGAGCATCAGTGTGATGTGTAATAGCGCAGTATTAATGTGTGTGTGAGTATCAGTGTGGTGTGTAATAGCGCAGTATTAATGTGTGTGTGAGTATCAGTGTGATGTGTAATAGCGCAGTATTAATGTGTGTGTGAGCATCAGTGTGATGTGTAATAGCGCAGTATTAATGTGTGTGTGAGCATCAGTGACTCCTCCAGAGCGAGGGAAACACCCGGCTGTAAATCTGCTGAAAGAGTCACTCTGTTTCTCCAGCGCTCGGAAAGTGGGATTATTTATGCGTGTGTGTGTGAAGCCAAAGGTGTGTCACAGAGGTCCAGCTAGCGCGTTTGACGTCGTTTAAATTATTACCTTTTAAATTAAGCCCTTCGTTCCCTCCGTTTCTCTTAATGTGCCGAGCTCGAGGGACACGCGTTCTGGTCCAGAGGAAAGACAAACATTGGAAAGAAGTTTCCTTGTTAAGGGCCTTTGATATGAAACAAACCGCGACAGCAGTGTGTGTGTGTGGTGTGTGTGTGTGTGTGTGTGTGTGTGTGTGTGTGTGTGTGTGTGTGTGTGTGTGTGTGTGTGTGTGTGTGTGTGAGGTTTGACATTAGTAAAGACATGAATGGAGTCTTGTCCTCTATCCATCCATCCATCACACGCTCAGAAACATTTAACTCTAATATTTTTAAAGTTGTTCAGCTGTTTATCGATCAAAAAATGCTTTTCTTACTCAGTATTTTTGTCTTGTTTCCAGTCCAAATATGTATGATGATACATATTTGTAAAACAAATGATAAAAGATTCGGGGAATTCATTAAAATTAAGTAAGTTGATGCTTAAAAAAAGCAAAATCATCTGCCAATGGGGTCAGAAAAATAATGTTAATTCAAACAGAAGCAAGAATCTTTTTAGAATCCACTGTAAAAAATACGGTAAAAAACGGCAGCTGTGGTTGCCAGAACTTTACCGTCAAAGCGATGTTATTGGTTTTACAGGCTTCCGGTATTAAACCATATTTCATTATCTGGTATAATGTTAATTTACCGACCTATTTAAAGCTACACTGTGTAACTTTTTTAGTTTATTCTTAGCTAAAAACACTTAGTTCTTTCAAAAATATATGTGCTCATTAATGTATATTTACTTCGTTCAAGTAATAAAGTATTCTCGTGAGTGTATAATATGCCATTGAAAATACATACGGGTAAGGGGTTCTAATGTCGGTCGCCATGTTGCCCCTCCATCTTGAAAGTACATTAGCCAAAGAGGGACATACCCGTTAATTCAAGCTTCGCCTTTTGCGTTTTAACAATCGATGGCACCGTGTCGAATGTGGACGAGGTCGAACTGGAAGCCATGTTAATCTTGGACTACATTGGCCACTGTAGGAGTTAAAACGAAATCGGAATTGAGAAGAACAGAAACTAATATTCACTGGATGGTCATATACCGTTTCACCGCTAGATGGGGGTAAAAATCACACAGTGTAGCTTTAAGTATTAATATCTGTTTTGTAATACACTGACAACCACCAATCACAGCAGAGATGAGAGTCACATGATCAATCAAAGCTCATCACAAACAGCTCTTCCATAAGAAAGTTAATATTACAGTTTTTCTCTATTGGTTTGGCTTATTTCTTGAAACAGAAATTACATTCTCAAAACAACATGGACAAACCTCCAAACCACTTGGCAATTGTTCACAACAGAATTGAATTTCTCATTCAGTTCATCAAATGTATGCAATGCCTAAGTACATGTCTCAATGTCTCAGTACATCTTTGCAAATGATGAAGTACAGGTAGCCGACATTTAGCACAGTGTCTGTGTAAACTGATTGTTCATTGTGACGGCTGTATACTTGTATTGTGGTCTTTGCCGTGTCTGGCTGTGTTTACTCCTCCTACAGGTGTGCTGCGGAGCTGAGGGAGTAATCAGGTGGATTGGGTGCACCGGTGTACAGGTGTGCCTGTCTTTAAAAGCGTCCTGTTTGGCGTCCTCATGGAGCGTTCCATCTGGTCCAATCGATCCCTGGCCAGGACCGAGAGGTTGATCGGCGTTGCGGCGTACGGAGAGAACTTGCGAGTTAGACTTTGTTATACAGATTGTGTCAATAAAGAGATTATTGTAACCGCCGTGATCGTTTGCTCCCTCCTTCTTTGTTGCTCCCTAGTAAGGGCGTAACAAGTGGGGGCTCGTCGAACTAAATTTGAATTTGGATTCGTGCGATTGTTTGAAAAAAAAAAAAAAAATCGTTGTTTTGAAGGAGGGTAAAGGTAGGATATTTAATTCGATATTTTGAATATTTGTAAATAGTCCGCCTATTTGGAAATTGAAAGTGTTGGAACGCTCCATTAGTTAAATTAGGCTCTATATGAAATAATTTGTAGGGAGTATTTGGGGAACAAACCTTCCAGGTAGGTTTAGTGCGTGTCCTTGGGCACGTAGTTTTTTATTTTAGTTTGTTATTTTTGGTTGGCTCGGGGCTTAGAGCAGTTGTCTCGGGAGCACATCCGAGGTTTGGGGGGCGATTCGGCAATTGGTCGTCTTCCCAAACTTGCGGGATTTAGTGCATAAGTACCCGGTCTTGGGCCAACTGAAGACTAGGGTTTAGTTAGTTTAGGTGGAGGGTTTAGTTCTTTAAATAATCCCTGATTCGACGTGTGAAGATTTTTTTTTCTCTCTCTCTCTTTTGGGGCAAAGGGTGTGTTGTCGTTTTTCTTTTTCGTTTGTAAGGGTGAGCGTGATTATTGTAATGATGGCTACTGAAGTTATTGAAACATTTTCTCAGTCTCCGTCTGAGGAATTGTTAGAGGAAATGACCAAAGAGCAATTGTTGGAGTTAGCTGCACATTATAACATCGAGCTAACATATAATCAAAAAAGGTCAAAGGACGGAATTAAATTAATCATTGAGTCTGCGTTGTGTGACCTTAAAATCTTGAGTGTAAAGTCTAAATGGCCTGATTCTGCTGCATTGTCGGCTGTAAGTATGCCTATTCCAACTAATCCTCCATTGTCTGTTGTAAATACTTTTTCATTTGAGCAACAGAAGGAATTGTTGATGATCCAGCGTGATACTGAGTGTGAGAAGCGACGCTTGGAATGTGACAAGCTACGCTTGGAGTTGGAGTTGGAGGAGAGCCGGCAAAAGGTAGAGCAACAGCGTTTACAGATTGAAAGGCGTCGACTGGAGTTACAGGGAGAAGGTAAACCAGTAGACGCAGGATTTGATGATGATTCGACGAAACTGAGTGTGGCTCATAATTTACGTTTAGTACCGCCGTTTAATGAGTCTGAGGTGGAGATTTTTTTTCTCCTGTTTGAGCGAGTCGCAGCAGCGTATAAGTGGAATGAGGTTGAACGCGCTATGTTGCTTCAGTGCGTTTTAACAGGTAAAGCCAACGAGTCTATGCTACGCTATCTGATGCTGACAGCCAGAATTATGAAGCCATTAAAGCGGCGGTGTTAAAAATTTATGAGCGCGTGCCAGAAAGCTATCGACAACAGTTTCGTACGTTACAGCGAAAGGCGAATGAAACAAATGTTGAGTTCGTAAGAGAGTTGACTGTGCAGTTTGATCGATGGTGTACAGCGGCAGAGTGTACAACAATAGACAAGCTGGGAGAGTTAATTTTATTTGAACAATACAGAAATACCCTTCCTGAGATTGTAGCCACTTATGTTGCAGAGCGTCAGATTAAAACTGCTTCAGAAGCTGCACTGCTGGTGGATGATTGGGAACTTATTCATAAGCCCCGTGGTGGTAAATTCGGAGAACATCAGGTTCATGCACGGGGGAATTTTTCTAGTGTCCCTATGAGTCCAACCCGTAGTTTTTGGGAAAAAACGACAAGTAACTATGACAACTGTAATTATTGTTTCGGAAAGGGACATTGGAAGTCGAATTGTCCAGTGCTTAAGTCAAAGACTTCCAAGTGAAATTTGCCAGCTTGCCATAACCGAACCCGTTGTTAAAGCCAGCTCTTTGCGTCCAATTCCGGCTGTATGTCAACCGTTTGATCTTATTGATTGCGCTGGTTCACTTCCTCGATCAGAAGAAGCCATTGTGTGTGTCATGGTGTGTGTCATGGTGTGTGTCATGGTGTGTGTCATGGTATGTGTCATGGTGTATGTCATGGTGTATGTCATGGTGTGTGTCATTGTGTGTGTCATTGATGTTGATTGGTGTGTAAGTATAGGCCTATATTTAAATTGTATTGGTTGTTAGTGCGGTTATGATTGCTTATTTTTGGCGGAAACTTATTGGTTTCCTTTTTTTTAAGGGGGGGAGTGTGACGGCTGTATACTTGTATTGTGGTCTTTGCCGTGTCTGGCTGTGTTTACTCCTCCTACAGGTGTGCTGCGGAGCTGAGGGAGTAATCAGGTGGATTGGGTGCACCGGTGTACAGGTGTGCCTGTCTTTAAAAGCGTCCTGTTTGGCGTCCTCATGGAGCGTTCCATCTGGTCCAATCGATCCCTGGCCAGGACCGAGAGGTTGATCGGCGTTGCGGCGTACGGAGAGAGAACTTGCGAGTTAGACTTTGTTATACAGATTGTGTCAATAAAGAGATTATTGTAACCGCCGTGATCGTTTGCTCCCTCCTTCTTTGTTGCTCCCTAGTAAGGGCGTAACATTCATTCTCCGTCTAATGGTTGTTCACTCCAAAACGTGTCAGCGTCATTTCATTGTCTAAGTCATCACATGCACAATAGTCTGTTCAATTGTCAAAATTAGTCAAGAATATAATACCATGAATACCATATATGAATCCCATGGAATATTTGATATATTTATTACACCAGTTGACAGAACTTGACTAACGAAGGATGAGTTTCACACATCTCAGATGACCAATCAAACCATATGTTTGGTCAAAGAGCTGCAGTGCCTCCCATGTAAATCTATCTAATACTGTGGGTTTTACTGTAAGATTTCAGTAAGTCTAGTCATTGATGATTTCCCCCCCTCCCCTTTCTGTCTAACACCCCCTGTACCTCTGCATAGGGGTGCATGTACCCCAGGTTTGGGACCACTGGAGTAGTGGCCAGTGGTATATTGAACTTATGGAGAACATAGAACATTCCCATGTAATTGGAGGTGTGTCCATGTTGTTTTGAGAATGTATTTTCTTTTACCTCTGATATAAGGAAGTTACTTTATGTGTGTGAATGATAATGGTTACAATTCATTGGCAGTATGAGTGCAATGTGTGATGTCAAATCTTGGAGGATACTCTACCTACCCTAAAATAAATTCAGTTTTATACACAATTGTATTCAGTTGGCTAGACAAAATCAGTACAGTAACCAAGGACTGGGCTAAGACTGAAAGGTGGACATGAGGGATATTTCAATGGTCCTCTGCCATAGTGGCAAAACATCTAATCATTTTGGCTTGCAGTGCTTACACAATGCCAAAGGGACTACGCATTTTGGGGTCACAGACTATTTAAATAAGAAATAAATTTAGTTCCCCTTCAGTCGCTCACGTTCGACGTGACGTCGACGTGACGACGCTAGGGGATCACTTCAGGGAGCCCTATCAACTTCGAGTATCTAAAGAACAAGCCAATGAACGTTGGCGTGCGTGAAACGCGTCACGCGCCCCGCCCCGCAGCGCGGGTATAAACAGGAAGCGGACGCCGCACTCATTGTCTTTCGCTTCGGAGCCGAGCTTTGTTTGACTCTGAGACTCTACAGACTGCTGAACGTTGTTTCTGTCAACAACTAGAGGGAGAAGAAGAACTCTGCTGCAGTGCTGGTGTGACGGCGCGATCAGTGGTGGCCGCGAGCATCTTATCACAACTGCCGTTTTCACGGCACTGTTTATGTGTGTGTGTGTGTCGGTCTCGTGGGCGTTCCTCATCTGAGAGTGTACCCGATTACACCGCGGCTACCCCTGGGTGCTTCAGCACTAAAGAGTCTATTTTCTTTCCTCTGTTTGTTATTTTTACTAAAAGAGCAACACAAGCGTGACCCTGCGTCCTTTTCAGGATGTCATTCCGCTTGTGCGTTTCTGGATGCGGTCGTTCCCTGGCGCCAGCAGATGGCCACAAGAGTTGCCTCTCGTGTTTGGGCATTCAACACGCTGAGGCAGCTTTTGTGAATAGTTCATGTTCCCATTGCGGGAATATGACTATGGCAGCGCTTAGATCGAGACTTGCTTACCTCACGGGAGGTGCAGTCCCCTCGCCTATGCCCCGATCTAGCGCTTATTCTGCCCTGCAGAATAAGCCTACTTCGGCGCATGACCAGGGTGATCTGAGGATTACCGTGAGGGCTTCCCCGTCGAGGCAATCTCCGCGGGCCCCTCACGCCTCTCATGCGCTGTTGCCATCCGCGCCCCTTTGCGATCGACTCGGTCCTTCTCCTGAACGGCCGGTCGTTTCCTTTGGGGCGCCAGCTGACGATCAGATGTCGATCGCAGCATCGGAGGGGGAGCTTCACTCCTCTGGAGATGACGACTCGGCTGCGTTGCCCCCGTCTGGGTGTGTAGCGTTGTCCGAGCCGGATCCAGAGTGGGCGGCTATGCTTTCCCGGGCCGCCGAGAAGGTTGGGCTTGTGTGGAATCCTCCGCCACGTCCCGAACCTTCTCGGTTGGACGATTGGTTTCTCGGGGCGGGCCGTGCTGGTTCTCAGTGCGCCGCCCCGGTACCTTTCTTTCCGGAGGTGCATGAGGAGCTCTCTAGGACGTGGAAGGCACCGTATAGTGCCCGAATCCGTTCTAGTAGCTCCTCCCCCCTCGCCACCCTCGACGGCGGGGCAGCTAAGGGGTATGTGGATATCCCCCCGGTGGAGCGGGCTGTCGCGATGCAACTGTGTCCGGCGTCCGCCTCCTCCTGGCGGGGTAATCCGCGCCTCCCGTCCAAGGCCTGTAAGTTTTCGTCCGGTCTCACGGCGAAGGCTTATAAGGCCTGTGGACAGGCTGCTTCCGCCCTCCATGCCATGGCGCTCTTGCAGGTCCACCAGGCCCAGGCGCTCATGGACATGAACGAGGGTGGTTCTGACCCAGAGCTCCTCCGGGAGCTCCGCGTGGCTACTGACCTCGCCCTCCGGGCGACGAAGGAAACCGCGCGTTCCGTTGGTCAGGCGATGTCCACCTTGGTGGTCCAGGAGCGCCACCTTTGGCTCAACCTGGCGGACATGAGGGACACCGATAAATATCGGTTCCTGGATGCCCCTCTCTCCCAGGTTGGGTTATTCGGCGATGCGGTCGAGAGCTTCGCCCAACAGTTCTCGGCCGCCCAGAAGCAGACGGAGGCTATCCGACACATCCTGCCCCGGCGGACCCCCGCTGCTTCCTCCCGTCCGCCGGCCGCAGACCCTCCGTCTGCTCGTCGCCGAGGCCGTCCTCCTGCGGCGTCCTCCGCTCCCGCTAAGCCTCAGCAGCAGCAGCCACCATCCAGGCCTCAGCGTGGAGCAAGCCGCAGGAAGTCGGCCACGCCCGTCCAGGCCGCTACCAAACCAGGTGGTAAGCGCAGGTGCAAACGACCCTGAGACGGGCGACCCAGAGGTGGATCGAGTTGCTCTCCAGGAGACGGTGAAGGCACCGCTCCTTCCCCCGGTGGAGGGCCGGGTGGAGAATCCTTTGTTTCTTTTTGTTCCTTTTCCGCCACTGCCTTCAGTGGTACCCACTTATTCAATAAAAGAGCAATTTCTGAAACCTCTGGGTCCCAAGAGAGCGCGCTTGACGGTCGACGACGCTATGCCTTGTCACCCTCGAGCCCCTCTCTCATCGCCAGCGAGCAGCAGTGGCTGTGTTCCGGACGCTCCGCCGCCTCCACACACTCACTCTGCCCTTCGACGGAAGCAGGTACGTGTTGCACCACACATTCAGACCCCACTCCGGGCCGCTGTGCCGCCCGAGTCGGGTCCCTGCATTCCGCCGCGCTGCCCCACCCCGGGTACGTCTGTGGTGCCGTTGATTCCGCTTACGCGGTGTCTGGGAGCCTGGCTAGCGCTTCCCAGCCCGTCTCGCTGGCTCATCCGTACTGTCAGACTCGGCTATGCGATTCAGTTCGCCCGGCGCCCCCCTGCATTCAGGGGCATTCTGTTTACCCGCGTTCCGCCGGACAGTGCCCCTGTGCTCAGGGCAGAGATCGCAGTCCTACTGGCGAAGGACGCGATCGAGCCGGTCCCTCCAGCCGATATGAAGACCGGCTTCTACAGCCCGTACTTCATTGTACCCAAGAAAGACGGTGGGTTACGGCCAATCTTGGATCTGCGTGTCTTGAACCGGTCCCTTCACAAGCTGCCGTTCAAGATGCTTACGCAGAAACGCATTTTCAAGTGCATCCGTCCCCAAGATTGGTTTGCAGCGATCGACCTGAAGGACGCGTACTTTCATGTCTCGATTCTCCCTCGACACAGACCGTTTCTTCGCTTTGCGTTCGAGGGTCAGGCATATCAGTACAAGGTCTTACCCTTCGGGCTGGCCCTGTCGCCCCGTGTCTTCACGAAAGTCGCGGAGGCGGCCATTGCTCCCATGTGCGAGCGTGGTGTTCGCATTCTCAACTACATCGACGACTGGCTTATTCTCGCCCAGTCGAGAGAGCAGTTGTGCGAACACAGGGACATGGTGCTCAGTCACCTCAGCCACCTAGGGCTTCGGGTCAACTGGGAAAAGAGCAAACTCACCCCCGGGCAGAGGATCTCTTTTCTCGGTATGGAGTTGGACTCGATCAACATGACAGCGCGCCTCACCGAGGCCCGCGTCCAGTCAGTGTTGAACTGCGTGAGCACGCTCAAGTGCAGAACAGCGGCTCCCCTGAAACTGTTTCAGAGGCTCCTGGGGCATATGGCATCTGCAGCCGCGGTAACGCCGCTCGGATTGCTTCATATGAGACCGCTCCAACACTGGCTCCACGATCGAGTCCCGAGATGGGCGTGGCAGAGCGGCTCGTGCCGGGTCCAAGTGACTCCGCACTGTCGCCAAACTCTCAGCTTGTGGTCAGACCCTTCGTTCCTGCGGGCAGGTGTTCCCCTAGAACAAGTGTCCAGGCACTCTGTGGTCACCACGGATGCCTCTGCCACCGGCTGGGGGGCCACGTACAACGGGCATGCAGCTTCAGGTCTGTGGACGGGGCCTCAACTGCATTGGCACATCAATTGCCTCGAGTTGTTAGCAGTACATCTTGCATTGGGCCGCTTCAAAACGCCGCTTCGTGGCAAGCACGTACTGGTCCGTACGGACAGCACTGCGACCGTTGCGTACATCAACCGTCAGGGTGGTCTACGCTCCCCGCCGCATGTCACAACTCGCCCGCCATCTCCTCCTCTGGAGTCAGAAGCATCTGAGGTCGCTTCGTGCCATTTATATTCCTGGCCTGCTCAACTGTGCAGCCGACGAGCTCTCACGGCAGCAGGTGCTACCGGGAGAATGGCGACTCCATCCCCAGGTGGTCCAGCTGATCTTCAGGCGCTTCGGGACCGCACAGGTAGATCTGTTTGCCGCCCCGGACACGTCTCACTGCCAGTTGTTCTACTCCCTGACCGAGGGGACCCTCGGCACGGATGCCCTGGCACACAGCTGGCCCCCGGGCCTACGCAAGTATGCGTTTCCCCCAGTGAGCCTTCTTGCACAGACTTTGTGCAAAGTCAGGGAGGACGAGGAGCAGGTCGTGTTAGTTGCCCCGTATTGGCCCAACCGGACCTGGTTCCCCGAACTTGTGCTCCTCGCGACAGCCCCTCCCTGGCCCATTCCTCTGAGAGAGGACCTGCTCTCTCAGAGACGGGGCACCCTGTGGCACCCGCGTCCAGACCTCTGGAAACTCCATGTCTGGTCCCTGGACGGGACGCGGAGGTTCTAGGTGACCTACCCCCAGCGGTAGTTGACACCATCACTTCCGCTAGAGCCCCCTCTACGAGGCGCCTCTATGCTCTGAAGTGGAACCTATTCGTTGACTGGTGTTCTTCTCACGAGGAGAACCCCCGAACTTGCTCGATCAGAGCCGTGCTTTCTTTCCTGCAGGATGGGTTGGAGCGAAGGCTGTCTCCCTCCACCCTTAAAGTGTATGTTGCTGCCATTGCCGCACATCACGATGCAGTTGATGGTAAGTCGTTGGGGAAGCATGACCTGATCGTCAGGTTCCTGAGGGGAGCAAGGAGACTTAATCCTCCTCGCCCACTCTCTATACCCTCTTGGGACTTGTCTCTGGTCCTTTCGGCTCTTCAGAGACCACCCTTTGAGCCTTTGCAGTCAGCTGAGTTAAAAGTTCTGTCTTGTAAAACAGTACTCCTGGTTGCATTGGCCTCCATCAAGAGGGTAGGGGACCTGCATGCATTTTCGGTCGACGAATCGTGCCTAGAATTCGGCCCGGATAACTCTCACGTGATCCTGAGACCCCGGCCCGGATACGTGCCCAAGGTTCCTACCACTCCCTTCCGGGACCAGGTGGTGAACCTGCAAGCGCTGCCTTCGGAGGAGGCAGACCCAGCCCTGGCTTTTCTCTGTCCCGTCCGCGCTCTGCGTCTGTACGTGGACAGAACGCAAAGCCTCAGGACCTCAGATCAGCTCTTCGTCTGTTACGGAGGCCAGCAGAAGGGAAAGGCCGTCTCCAAGCAGAGGATGGCCCACTGGATAGTGGATGCCATCGCCTTGGCTTACGAAGTCCAAGGCGTGCCTTGCCCGCCCGGGTTGAGAGCCCACTCCACTAGGGGTGTCGCTTCTTCTTGGGCGCTGGCACACGGCGCCTCGCTGACAGATATCTGTAGAGCTGCGGGCTGGGCGACACCCAACACGTTCGCTAGATTTTATAGCCTACGTGTTGAGCCGGTTTCTTCCTGTGTGCTCGCTTCCAGCCGGTAACACCGAAGTTTCCGCTCTTGTGTTGGCTTGCTGCGCCACTCCCCTCCACATGGAGCGGATACGTGCGCTTTTTTGCTCCAGTCGAGTTCCCCACTCTGGCGAACCCTGTGAGTTCCTCCGCACCCCTCCGGCAGTCGGACGTTGCGGAGCGTCCGACGCCAGGCCTAGCGCTCGTATGCTTGTGTAACTTGTGCTAGGCTGGGTTCCATATGTGGTGATTCCTGCGGCGATCCCATATGAGTATTCTTCCACGACCAGCTCCCTGCGGTGAGCCCGTGTCTTTCCCTTGGCAGAGTCCGCTCTGCCGTCACTGTCTGGTGCTGCCTCCCCCTTCTCAGGCTGGAGCCACCCCAGTGACATTCCATATGTTGCACTGCCCTCCGGCCAGTCCATATGTGTATCCTCCACATGTTACCTCCCTTCGGGCAGGATGTGGCTTCCGCAGCGTCCCTCTCCCCTGGAAAGGCACGCTTTCCCAGTGTTATCCAAGAGTTCCACTGTGTGGGTTAAAGGAACAACAGTGAACTCCCTCTACGCAGGTCTTCCGCCCCAGCCACTTGGGGGTCTGAGAGTCTTCCGTAGGGCGCTGGATGTGGCAGCAACCGATGGCGTCTTCCATGGGATCCCCTAGCGTCGTCACGTCGACGTCACGTCGAACGTGAGCGACTGAAGGGGAACGTCTCGGTTACTAATGTAACCCTCGTTCCCCGAAGGAGGGAACGGGAGACGTGACGTCCCGCTGCCACAGTTGCTGACCATCGCTGTACGGCCGACTCAATCTCGGCTCCTCAGCGAAAAACAATGAGTGCGGCGTCCGCTTCCTGTTTATACCCGCGCTGCGGGGCGGGGCGCGTGACGCGTTTCACGCACGCCAACGTTCATTGGCTTGTTCTTTAGATACTCGAAGTTGATAGGGCTCCCTGAAGTGATCCCCTAGCGTCGTCACGTCGACGTCACGTCTCCCGTTCCCTCCTTCGGGGAACGAGGGTTACATTAGTAACCGAGACGTTTTGACACATGAGTGAACTGTTTTGGGAGAGGTATGAGCTTTTGCAAGTGAGCTATAGTGTTGTGCTGAACTGTAAGACTGTTTTGCCATTATGATCTTAGAGTTTTGAGAATTTAATTTCTGTTTCAAGAAATGAGCCAAACCAATGGAGAAAAACTGTAATATAGAGAAGCTGCACGTGTCATTCACACACACACACACACACACACACACACACACACACACACACACACACACACACACACACACACACACTAAACACCATCATGGTAACACACATGACATTTTAAAAATGCAATAAACAATTTAACAACATTACATGTAACATACAACCCTAATGTACATAACTGATTAGAAAACCATGAAGAAACAGTTATTTCAACAAAAATACATCAAATGTGAAGCGTCACGCAGTGAATTGTGGGAATGTCAATTTACGTTTTTTCGCTGTAAATTATACAATGAGTTTTTCTTTTTCACTTTCAAAAACTGTACATTTAACTAGTTTACCACTTTACAGCTCGTCTATCTCTGGATCTGTGGATGTTTTGCTTGAATATATGTGTGTATAATTATGTTGTATATATAAATACACACTGTATTTCACAAAATATTTGCATGTATATACTGTATATATATTTATATGTAATTTATGTTATATATAAACATTTTATATATCAATAAATAAAAAATCTTAAATATATACATGCATATGTGTGTGTATTATATATACAAAATAATTATACATAGTACACACAAACATTTTATGTAAACACAAACTTTTATGTTGGATGCAATTAATCCTATATATTAAATAATCATGTCATATTTGTATATACAAATTCTGTGAATTAAATACTTTATTGTGGAACGTGATGGACACAAACCTGAGCTTTTTGTTTTTACATATCAAAAGTTTTTAGGGCTTCAAAATAGTTCAAGGAGTCAATGGAAATGGTCAGAGAAAAAAATAAAGAAATTGAAATAATTAAATAAATTTAAAAATAAAAAAATAAAAAAAATAGATTAAAATGAATTAATATATAAATTAACATATTTATTTAAAGATTAAAACAACAAATAAATAAACAGAGTAGGCTACAGTGCTATAATGACTAGAAAAAATAATAAACTTAATAGAAACTAAATATTTTCATATAGACACTAATTCACAGTATAAATTGGGTCTCCATCCATCCCTCCATCCATCCATCCATCCATCCCTCCATCCATCCCTCCTTCCATCCATCCATCCCTCCATCCATCCCTCCATCCATCCCTCCTTCCATCCAGCCATCCCTCCATCCATCCCTCCATCCATCCCTCCATCCCTCCATCCATCCATCCATCCATCCATCCCTCCATCCATCCCTCCATCCATCCATCCCTCCATCCATCCATCCCTCCATCCATCCCTCCATCCCTCCATCCATCCATCCATCCATCCATCCATCCATCCATCCCTCCATCCATCCCTCCATCCATCCATCCCTCCATCCATCCATCCCTCCATCCATCCCTCCATCCCTCCATCCATCCCTCCATCCCTCCATCCCTCCATCCATCCATCCATCCATCTCTCCATCCCTCCATCCATCCCTCCTTCCATCCTTCCATCCATCCCTCCATCCATCCCTCCATCATCCATCCCTCCATCCATCCTCCATCCATCCATCCATCCATCTCTCCATCCCTCCATCCATCCATCCATCCATTATCCATCCATCCATCCATCCATCCATCCATCCATTATCCATCCATCCATCCCCATCCATCCTATCCCATCTCCATCCATCCATCCATCCATTATCTCCATCACCATCCCTCCATCCATCCATCCATTATCCATCCATCCATCCATCTATCCCTCCATCCTTCCCTCCATCCCCATACATCCATTGTTTGTCCTGACAATATTTACTTTTCTAGTGAAAAAAATGGAACTTCTAATTAATTTTAATTCTGCGTCTTGTTTCCTACATTAATGTAAATTCACTGAATCTCACAGTTTATTTCTCAAACGTCTCCATCTTCAAACACAAAACATGCTTTTCTTACTTACTATTTTTGTCTTGTTTCCAGTCCAAATATCAAACATTTCTTAAATCAAGATGCATTTACTAAAGTAGTAAAATGACATAAGATATTAAGTCTTGTTTTCTGGGGAAATAAATAAAAATTAAGTGTGTTTTTGCTTAAAAGAAGCAAAATTGATCTGCCAATGATTTAAGAAAAATAATATTGCTTCTGTTTGAATTAACATTATTTTTCTGACTCTATTGGCAAATATTTTAAGCTTTTTCTTTAAGCACCAACTCACTTAATTTTGATTAATTCCCTGGAAAACAGGAGATAATATCTTATATCACTTTACTCATCTAGTAAATGCATCTTGATTGTAGAATTTCTAGATATTTGGACTGAAAACAAGACAGAAATACTGAGTAAGAAAAGCATGTTTTGCAGTGTGTCTGTGTGACGGATTGATTTCGCCGTTGTTTTGCACGGATAAAAGCGTCTGCTAAACACACACACATGATGTAAACATACAGTCGGTGTTATGCGTCGTGGATGAGTGTGTGTGATGGATTACAGTTGATCTGGGAATCCACCAGCAATGCTGTAGATTGTAAATCTGTGAGCTTTGAAAACAAAAGGCTTAAACTGTCCAGGAATATCCTAACAGTTCTGACCTATAATTATCTGTCCGAGGTCAGAAACACACAAGCTGGGTCAACAGCTGGGTCAACATCACGTCGGGTGTCCGCGGATTACAACCAAAGCTCTGAATGTCCCGTCAATGATATATCGGGGTTCATTTAAAGGAGTAGTTCACTTCAGAATTAAAATTTCATGATAATTTACTGAGGTCATGATGTGTTTCTTTCTTCAGTCGAAAAGAAATTAAGAAAACATTCCAGGATTTTCTCCATATAGTGACTTCAACGGGTTCAAATGTGAGTTTCAGTGCAGCTTCAAAGTCTCGACACGATCCAGTCGAGGAATAAGAGTCTGATCTAGACAAACCAGCGACATTTATAACTAAATACACAATTATATACTTTATAACCACTAATGCTGGTCTTGCACGAGCTGTGATGCGACACACATTACGCGATCAGGGTGAAAGGTCAGAAAGCTCAAAACTTCAAAATCGTCCGATATTGTTGTTCTAGTGCGCTTTATAAACGCTAGATCTGTTCTTACGCCTATGTCAAGCTTGACCTTTCACCCTGATCGCGTAATGTGTGTCGCATCACAGCTCGTGCAAGACCAGCATTAGTGGTTATAAAGTATATAAATGTGTATTTAGTTATAAATGTCGCTGGTTTGTCTAGATCAGACTCTTATTCCTCGACTGGGTCGTGTCGAGACTTTGAAGCTGCACTGAAACTCACATTTGAACCTGTTGAAGTCACTATATGGAGAAAATCCTGGAGTGTTTTCTTAATTTCTTTTCGACTGAAGAAAGAAACGCATGAACATCTTGGATGAGGTTAGGGTTGAGTAAATGATTCACAACATGATCTCGATCTCTTACTGCTTTTATAAAACAACATCTTATTGGGCTTATTGACAAGTTGCAATGAAGTCGATGATTTGTTCTGGTTTAAAGCCTCTGGTGAAGTTAATAATGTTTGATTTACAGTGATCTAATTAGCATATCTGTCCTAGATCCAGTCGTGTTGCTGAAGCGGTTCAGGCTGCGCTGGTTTAATGACTCTGATTGAAGACACACGTTAACGCTCCATTACAATCTGGATGATTCACATGTTGTGCGTTTGCTCAGTTCAGCTCTTTGAAGCTGACCGTTATCCCTGACATCGAGCGCACAACACCCGACGGTACTGGATGGCAAATTAAGTCCTTTAATGATAAGTTGTTTCCCAAGGTTTTCGCAGGGAATTTCCATTGGATTACATTGTTCAAGAATCCTTTGAACTTGACATTGAACTTAAGCAGACTTTTGGTTTGCAGAGCCTGTTCGGATGCTTTTGGAAAAGTGAACAAAGCCCTGATTCACATGGAATATTTTTAGTCAAGCATCATTTTTTTTTCTTTGAGTGATGGTGCAAATGAATCTTTGAATCGATTCGCTGAAATGAACAGTTTGAACTGATTCACTATATATATATATATATATATATATATATATATATATTTATATATTTTTTTTTTTATTTCAGACCCATGGGTCCATATCGAAAAAAGAAAGAAAAATAAACATTTCATACGTTTTAACAGTCAACGTAGAAAAATTGTCCACCTTGGGAGCTAGTTCACTTTGAAAAAAACTTTTGCTGATAATTTACTCACCCCCATGTCATCCAAGATGTCCATGTCTTTCTTTCTTCAGTCGAAAAGAAATGAAGGTTTTTGATGAAAACATTCCAGGATTTTTCTCCATATAATGGACTTCAATGGGACCCAAACGGTTCAAGTCCAAATGACAGTTTCATGCAGCTTCAAAGGCTTTAACGACACAGACGATGAATAAGGGTCTTATCTAGCCAAACCATCACTCATTTCAAATAAATAAAACAGTTTCAGTTTTAAGCACAATGCTCGCCTTGCTGTTCTGTGATGCGCGTTCATGTGACGTCACGTAATAGCAATTACGTTGAAAAGGTCACGACAACGTCACGTACGCGTTTATAAAACTTAAACTGTTTTATTTATTTTTGAAATGAGCGATGGTTTGGCTAGATAAGACCCTTATTCATCGTCTGGTGTCGTTTAAAGCCCTTTGAAGCTGCACTGAAACTGTCATTTGGACCTTGAACCGTTTGGGTCCCATTGAAGTCCATTATATGGAGAAAAATCCTGGAATGTTTTCATCAAAAACCTTCAATTTCTTTTCGACTGAAGAAAGAAAGACATGGACATCTTGGATGACATGGGGGTGAGTAAATTATCAGCAAAAGTTTTTTGTAAAAGTGAACTAATCCTTTAGGCAAAATTCTTAGCGCATCATTAAATGCCACCTGGAGCTTTTTCATTTTAGCATTAGTATATTTACTCCACAATCCCTGATGTTTTGTATATGTGTTTTTATTATGTCTGTCTTCTCGTTTCAGAGCAATGGATCATTGGTGTGGTGTCAGAATCACAAGCAGTGCTCAAAGGTAAAACTGTCAATCTCATGCAATCAATGCTGATCAATGGATAATGACAGAACGAAAGAGCAAAAAAAGGTCCTATTTTAGGGATATATTATGCAAAATTCAAGTTTGAACAGTGTGTGTGTACACAACCACCCTATAATGATAAAATCCACACACTCCTCTTTTTTAATCCCCATAAATCATAAGCAGTGTTTAAGAATAAGCCTTTATTAGGCTCCGCCCATAACTGCTGCCAGATTAGCATAGCTCCGCCCCTCTGTGAGCTGTACTGTCCACCATGTTTTATCTCCTTGTTAGAGCATTTAATAGCAGCATTCAAGAAAGAAATATATTATTATTAACACTACTAAAGTTATTCAGTCAAGAGCAGAGATTTTCTGTTTTCTTTTGTTGTTTGATTCATATTATTAACAGCATATATAGCTTATATTATACTTTAATACACAGATCTAATATAAACATGTGATTTATTTCCCTGCTGTTTACGTTCACAGACATAACTGACTGTGTTTATGTGAACTTTGTGTGTTTTTAATGTAAAATTGTGTGTATTTGACAGTTCAGCGCAATAACATGATCTGTAACTGACGTATAGGCTGTATGGCTCCGCCCCTTCTGGACTCAGGAGCTCATTTGCATTTAAAGACACATGCACCAAAACAGCATGTTCTCCTTCCACTCAAAAATTTTCATTTAACATTGTAAAATAATTAATCTATGGGGTATTTTGAGCTGAAACTTCACAGACACATTCTGGGGACACCTGAGACTTATATTAAATCTTGCAAAAAGAGGCTTTTTTTATGTTTTTTGCAAGAACTTAATGCATATTTTCACTCTTCATTTTTGTAATGCAATGAAAAGTCATTCTCATTACTGCAATGCAAGAAAAATCGTGATATTTAAATTGTCATCAAGTTTAAAAAGTAAAGAATTTATACATCTTGTTAGAGCAATGCAAGTAAAAACAGTGTTTTATTTAAATATTAGTAGATTTTACAATTTGAAAAAGTAAGGTTAACGTGTTATCATGTTTCATTAACTCGAAATTTAACGAGTTTTTTCTGAAATTAATGAGTTTATTCTCAAGATTGTATTTCGACTTTTTTTCTCGAAATTTAACGAGTTTAATTTCGCATAATAATGACTTTAATCTCAAGATGGTTTTATTTATTTTTTTGTTGCTTGGCCCTAATCCTCTTCCGTATCTCATTACTGCAATGCAAGAAATAATAGTAATATTTTAATAAAATATTCATGAAGTTTACAAGTTTAAAAAGTAAGATTAAAGAATTTGTAGTATTTGTTTTACTGCTTTTTTTGTTGTTGCTGAAATGCAGTAAGAACACTGTATTGCAGTGACCAGAATCTATTGAGAATAATGGGAATTATAAAAGTATATTTTGATTTTGAGGTGAAATTCAATGCCTCACATGTTCTTAATATTTCATGCATTGAATTGAAGTCTATAGATGCAGTAGTGACCGTGTTTATATGATTCCCGGGTTTCTAGCGTGTGTAGATGTGATGCATACTCTACGTTTACTATGGTAACAGTAATATTGAGTCTCTGTAGGGAGCTGAGGGTATAGAGAGTCCTGTGTTGGGTCATTACACTCATGCATGACTCGTTCCACACAACAGTGCTTACAGAGAGGACGAAACTGTGCCAGCTTCATCCAAATCTGAGTTTCATTATATTTGTGCATGATGTGCTGCAACTTCATTTACAGTCTCTCATGCATTTTACATAAATAATATGCGCAAAACAGTTATGCTTTCATAATAAATATTCATTGTTATTTTCATGTTTGCTAACTCAAATGTTGGGTTAAAAGTAGCCCAACGAGTGTCCCAACTATAGCACCTTCCCAACTGTTGGTTATTTTAACCCAATGCATTGGGTTGAAAGCCACTTGGGTTAAAGTAACCCAACAGTTAAGTTAACTATTTATTTTTATTCATGACATTATTAAATTAAATAAAATAAAATAAAAGACGCGTTTTCAAATACAGATTGTTTATATATAAAAAAATATGTCTCAACAAATATATTTTTAGATTACAAACTAACTAAAAACTATTTAACCCAACAGCCGGGTTATTATTACTAGAAATTACCCAATGATTTAAAAAATGACCCAACATTTTTGGAAAGTAACCCAACATAGTGACCCAATATGAATAACCCAATGTTTTTTTTGTTTTTGTTTACTGTGAATGCATTAACTCATGTTTATTTGTATGAAACAATTAATATGTCTCAACAAATATATTTTTAAATTACAAACTAAATATTGGGGAGTCTAGAATTTGATGTAAATATCTAAACGATTGTGTACATAAATTCAAAATACACAACATACGTATTTAACCCAACAGCTGGGTTATTACTTAAAAAAGGACCAACATTTTTAGAAAATAACCCAACATAGTGACCCATTATGAATAACCCAATGTTTTTTTTTTTTTTTTTTACTGTGAATGTATTAACTCATGTTTATTTGTATAAAACAATTAATGTCTCAACAAATATATTTCTAAATTACAAACTAAATATTGGGGAGTCTAGAATTTAATATAAATATCTAAGTGATTTAAATTCAAAATACACAACATAGGTATTTAACCCAACAGCCGGGTTATTAATAAAAATTACCCAATGATTTAAAAAATGACCCAACATTTAAAAAAAATAACCCAACATAGTGACCCAATATGACTAATCCAACTTTTTTTTTTTTTTTTTTTTTTTTTTTACTCTGAATGCATGAACTCATGTTTACTAAATGAGACCTTATTGTAAAGCGTTACCAAAGAGAGAAAAAGCATGACGAGTGAAGTTCGGCCAAGAAGAACAGACATTACCAAGGCCAAACACAAATGAGTTTTGCTTCACGAGAGGTAATGAGGATGTCAGAGGCTTCAAAGAGGAGATACACGGCGCTCGAAGAGCAGAGCCGCTCGAATGCAACAAAAGACCTGCTCTTTTCCTCTGCGTGGCGTTGGCCAGTGTTGGGTCTTGGCAGAACCACTGTCCCCAGTCATTCATCAAGAGCTGCTGGGTTAAAGAAGGATTTGGCTGTTTGCGTGTCTGAGCGCTGGGCGTTCCCTCTTCATCTCTGAGACACACACACACACACACACACACACACACACCACACACACACACACACACACACACACACACACACACACACACCACACACACACACACACACACACACACACACACACACACACACACACACACACACAACCACACACACACCACACACACATGCCATGCTTTGACGGAGTGTGTTTCTGTTGCTAGCTATCTGTCAGGCATACTTCAGAATCATGTTTTTTATACTGGTAATTAGTAATATGTTCTGGGTGGGACTGGGTTCAGGCTGGGCTGATGAACACATTCGTCAAATGGACGTCTTTGCTTGTTGCGTCATGTTTCAATGTTTCGTGTCTTGAGATGTTGTTGGGTTAATAGTTTGACCTTTTTTAAACGTGCTCGGTGCCATTGTAATCGATAATCTAGCTGTTTTTTTGTGATTGTTGCGGACAAAAATCTTTGATTATGCGGCACATTTTCTTAAAAAATGCGATGGAATATGCGGATATTTATGTGATGAAATTGTGGGAAATTGCAGAAACTGTGGTTTGATGAAAGAGAAAAGTGATTCCCCTGTTCCCTGTTCTCACTAGGCTACTACCTTACTGTAAAGAGTCATTTCTTATTACTTCCTATGATAAGCAAGCACACTACATCACAGAAAGTGCTGGAATATTTCAGTTCATCTTGTTTTATTTCAGATCTTAATAAACACATCAAACTTACAAAACATTGATGAGTCAAACAACTTCTGGAGCTTTACTAAAGGAATATGCTACAACAGCTTTTCGATCATAGATATATACACTAGATGTCGCCTTAGGGTTCTAAGCATGCGTCAAAACCGCCGCCATCTTGGAACAGGCGTCTTGTCATAGGAAGTATCTAGGTAACGCTGCGATCTCCACCATTCATAGATGATGCCGGACTTTTGTGCTGCGTATGGATGTTCACACGAACGAAATCTATGAACCAGACAGCAAGGGATTACGTTTCACAAGAATGTGAAATTTTGTATAAATTTTAACATTTCTCTGGACTTAATGATAAATACACGTCTGACCGTATGAACCAAAAAAACTAGAAAATCGTATTCATGATGATTTATGGTGATTTTATTTCCATTAGAGCTTTTCCTACATTGATGCTGATGCATTAAAGAGGAGGAGCTCCTGTTCCAAGATGGCGGCTCTAGTGACGCATTCGTTCCAATGAACTGCCGTGGCGACATCCAGTGTGTATAACTATGCTTTTCGATGATGTTCATGTTGCGTAATTACAGCCACATGTAAACAGACCCGTTTCCATGTCCGCTAGCGCAGTAATATCAACCAGCACCGAGTCCTCCAACAGACATCAATGCGATTTTACAAAATGCCAAATAAAACACGACAGAAATGTATTTCGCTACGCTACTTGTTTTTAATCATCAACGAACACCACTAACCACTCGATGAGTTGCACAGTTTTGAAAACGAACGTTGGGTTGTTTTAAGCACATGTTTGTGCATGCCATAGACAGCCACTCTGAAGCGCTCAGAGGCGATTTAGTCCAGTCATTTTAAGCCAAAATGGGGGTCAACCTTGAACAAATTGCAACAGAAGCAAACTCAACTGATTTTGTATCCTCAATATGTCCTGAGAAAGGAAAAAAAAAGGCCAGAAGAATCCCATTAGGGGGAAGTTTCGAAAAAGACCCAAATATAGTCTATTCATACGCATATTCATTATTTTTCTCACGTGAATAGGGTAAAAATTTGAACCTTTAGATATCACCATGAAAATTACTGAGTTGATTACTTGCATCAAGACAAACAAAAAATGTATTACAAGTTTTTTGAAATTGTTTGTTAACATGGACAAACGGTGCATAATCTAATTACATATGTGCTAATTTGCATAAATACCACAACAGATCTAAACATTGGCTATAGCAGGAGAACATGTGTTGTTGAATCTTGTTGACATATAACCGTAAAAGACTTAATGTTAAGGTCTGAATGGAACACATTTAGGCTACCCATGGAAGAACTCAGCGTCAATCAGAACTTTAAGTACTTTATACTTTATGGTAATGAGCTATGACGTGGTTCAGCGACAAGCAGCGGCGACCAATGGGAATATAGGACATCCTTCGCGCTGGTTGATTCCGGAGAAACATTGATGTAAACTTTCGTTCCAACCAAAACATTAGTTCCGAGAAAATGGAGGAGACTCATCATCACCGTTGCTGGTTTTCCTATCATTTATGACATGACATATTTTCAACATTCATGGTTGTTTGTTTCATATTATTTTTGCATGCATGTATAGGCCACACACCAGAGCATGTGAGTAAAGCGGAGCAGTGTGAAGCTCAAAAATAAGTTAAAAAAACTTAAACATACGTTTCATATGTTTAAATAATGTTATTTTTTTATTTTATCTATGTTGATTAGCTATATGAAAAGGGAACCGCATGAGATGAGTAAGATAAGATCATAAGATGCCCAATATATCGAAAACATTTGGAATGGGTCAGACATAATTTGGACCACTTAAGTTTTGTTTTGTAGAAAGCCTTTCTTTAAAGTGAATTTTGTTTTGTATAAATTGTATCTTCATTTTAATCAATGTTTCTCAACAAATTGCCTGGATTAATAAATAAGAACCAAATATAGTAGACAATATAATCAGGACACGGAGGCGCCGGCGCGTGAACTGGATTGCGTCTCATAAATGAACCGAAAACTGACAGAAAAAACATTTTTATAACAATTAATGTTTAATGCATAATCCTTACTTTGGCCGGTTGTTTGTGGCAAGCTTTATGTGTGCGTTGAGATGCGGAATAGGCAATATAAAAATGCTGTCATTTAAAAGGTAAAAAGGTGTCAATGTATTGCTTGTTCTTTTTTTCATTTACATTTCATGTTGTGACTCTTCTCTTCTCTCGAACATAATGCTGCTACGTCAGAGCCAAGGCCCAAGCGTCAACAAGCTTCCCCGTACTTTTTAACAAGCGTCCTCGACAGGGCGGCCAGAGCTTCTTTGCCGCTCAAGTCGGCGGCGGTGTGAACGTACAGTAAAAGAGTCTAAAAGTGGAGACAGGACCCATTGTCAACATTTTGTTTTTCTGTGTCCACCACTCTAGCTCATCAAAACACACTGAACATAGACTCAAAGTGATAAATTACCTCTTATACATATATATTAGTGAATCAGTTCAAAACTGTTCATTTCAGTTGAATCGATTCAAGATTCATTTGCACCATCAATTATACATTAAATCTTGCACATCAAAAAAAATGATGCTTGACTAAATTCTTATCCTTCAGTTGCATTATATTTAATGTATTATTTATTCTAATGCTTGTAATTGTATCGATTGCTCTTGAAATTTTACTATATCGTATTATCCTTACTGATTATTCTGTCCTGTTCACTTTGGTCAAGCATGGGTTGTTTTTAAATGTGCTTTACAAATAAATAATGATGAATGAATAAATGAATTAACTGTGAAAAAATTACAAAAACATATTTTAGTTGCGTTGTGAGAGTAAATGTATCGCGCATGTATGAGTGTGTGTTGAGTGTTGAGTGTGTTCTGCTGGGTCGTTGGCTCAGGATTGTAGAGTTTGTTTGCTCATCTCCTCTTAATGAAGTGATTCGTTTGTGTAAGTCCTCACAACACAGAGCGAATGTGGTGCTGTGTGTCAGGTGTGTGATGAGATGTGTGTGTGTGTGTGTGTGTTTCGTCAATCGCTCTGTTTTCAACCTGTTTATCCTTTCCACTGCAGACGTCAAACAAAAGCAAAGACAGTAATGCTAGTTGTGTCCTCTAGAAAGCCTCACTGTGGTGTCACTCCTCCAACAAAAGTCAAGCAACGGTGGGTTAATTATTTAAACAAAGCTAAAGTGACCTCAGACCCGCCAGCGCTGCGGCTCTCCATCGCATGAGGACGAGCCTGGGTCGAATCCTCTGCTAAAGCGCCCCGTTGTTATGCTAATTAACCCCGTTAGCCTGAGCATTAGCGCTTCATTAGCATGCCGTCACCATCACCCTCCATTCACACCCGCGGGCCTTTTGTGTTCCTGTCTTTCTCTTTGTGAGCTGTGACCACTCCGGCCTTCACACGAGAGAGAGTTTGACAACTTCTGTGTGTTTGTTCAAGAGAAAGTGGGTGGAAACCAGAAGAAGCTGAAAAGTGTTTTTAGTCGCTCGAAAAGGTCAGATTTCCAAGATCCCACAAAACAAATTGATTTGCTTTGCAAATAAGCGGCGGTGCCAAACTCACTCCTGAAAATTTACTTAATAAAGTTTATTTTTTTATTTCCTTAGAACTAGACTTTATTATTTGGCTGGAGAGGATTATTCATAAACATGTTGCTGAAATTAATGTTTATGACTATTAATCTCAATTAATCACATCCAACATAAAAGTTTGTGTTTACATATGTGTGTGTGTACTTATGTAAACACTTACACACCACACACACACACACACACACACACACACACACACACACACACACACACACACACACACACACACACACACACACACACACACACACACACACACACACACAAACACCACGTATATATTAAGAAAAATTTTATTTATATATAAAATATTTATCTTTAGATATAATATAAATTATGTATGTATATAGTATATGCATGCAAATATTTCTTTACAAAAATGTACATATATATACACACAAAAAATACATACATGCATATAAAATAAATATACACAGTAAAAAGTGATATATTTTATGTTGGATGTGGTTAATCATTATTCCCAGCACTATTAGTTTTGATTTAACAGAAAAGACTGTGCAAGAAATAATAGCACGATGAATGTTGTATATATTTAAAGGGATAGTTCACACAAAATTAAAATTCTGTCATTAATTACTAATCCTCCTGTCGTTCCAAACCAGCACGACTTCTGTCCATCTTTGGATCACAAATTAAGATATTTTTTGATGAAATTTGAGAGATTTCTGTCCCTCCACAAACCGCTTCGTCTGCCACTACTTCACACATTTCATAAAGAGATAGTAAAAATAATCCACGAGAATTGAGTTTTAGCAAGAAGCAATGAGGTTTAGATGCAGTGGGATTTCTAAAGTAGAACATTTTAAAATAGAAAAGCATCCTGAGGTGTTTGTTGTGTTACTGGCATGCTTAATGTTCCTTTAAGATCTGAGAGAAAGTATTTGTCGCTAATAAGAATCATAGGGAATAGACAAGATTCGTTTAATTCTCACCAGAAACTAGTCGAATTTCTTCTAGAAATTAGTCTGACTTTAAAATGAAGTGCTTTTCCAGGTCAGTTGTTTCTCCAGCTGTGCAATTTGGTTTGTGTTTTCATGTGAATTTCACACTCAGGGTTGAGAATCAAGAACATTCATTCTGTGAAGATTACCACAAAATCATATATACACAAATAATATTCGAGTGCATTATCCTAACAAACAAAAAAGAGAAGAAGTGCAGTTTAAGTCTTGAATTAATGAATGACTCTTGATTCTTTTAATGAAAAGAATCACAAAATTCACATACTATCCGCTTAAAAAAGTTTTCAAAATTGGAATTAGTGCGTCTCAAATCATAATATTTCAATAAAACCCGTAATGAATGTGGAGGAATGTGAGAAGATGATTGACAGCTCAGTTTAAACAGCATTCGGTCGTTAAAGAGCAATTAAACAAAGTATTTTGTCCCAAAGCTTGCGTACTACTCAAAAGTATGTACTTTTTCATCACAAAAACACACTTTTAAGTGTGCAGATTGGGACATACAGTAGCATTGGTCTCTTGGTTTGAATCAGTTCTTATATAGTACTAGTTATTTTCTTTCTATCATTATTTATTATGTTTTTTATGTTATGTATTAGTTTTTTTGTTATTTAGGACCAATTATTGATGACGGTAAAAAATATCTGTTTTGCGGTATCATTAAAGGGGTATAATGCCCTTTTCACAAGATGTAAATTGTGTGTGTGTGAAGTTTTAGCTCAAAACACCCCACAGATATTTTGTATATCATGTTAAAATTGTCACTTTTTGAGGGTGAGCAAAAACCTGACGTTTTTGTGTGTGTGTCCCTTTAAATGCAAATGAGCCGCTGCTCCCGGCGCAGAGGGCGGAGCTTCAAGAGCTTGTGTGTGTGTGTGTGTGTGTGTGTGTGTGTGTGTGTTAGGGCTGTAACGATACACCAAACCCACGATTCGGTTCGTATTGCGACTTTTGACCCACGATTCGATACAAACCTCGATTTTTTTTGTTGCCGTTTACGGAAGCCTTGAACCGCAACGTAAAAACAAACAATTCTAGCATTTCCAGATTAAAGTCGAAATATTTTGACAATGAAGTCAAATGAGAAGTCTTCCGTAGAAGTGTGCGTGTGTGTGTGTGTGTGTGTGTGTGTGTGTGTGTGTGTGTGTGTGTGTGTGTGTAAAGAAATGTGATTGTGAGGTCGAACTGCCTCAGACATGGACTTTACAGGCTATAACACTTTTCAGACTAGCTTAATTTATTATATCTGAAGAAATCGTGGGATTCACCCAAATTGTTGAAATCCCAGATAAAAGTAAAAAGCTACTATTATATTTCGATTCATGGCAGAAGCAGTTCGACTTCACACATTTCTTTACAATTTTTTTTTTAAATAAGAACTTCTACGGAATACTGTATTCTCGTAATTTTGATTTTATTCCAAAATATTACGACTTTATTCTTGAAATATTTCGACTTTAATCTCGAAATGCTAGATTATTTTTTTTTACGTTGCGGTTCAGGGCTTCCGTAGTTGTTGGAGGAGAGAAAAAAATCTTCTATAAATATTTGCGAGTCTTCGTTTTCTTTTGTTTGCCTACTCCAGTTCTTGTTAAAACTCACTTTATTCTGTGGATTTGGGACATTATTTGTGTGAAATCATATTTATTTCATCCATTGAGAGACTCAATAAGAAGTGACAACATGTAGAATACAACAGGACGTTTCTGAGGGGATAGTTGATGAATTATGTAGCTTATGTGTCATTGATTAGCATATTCTGTCATGATAATCTATAAATGGCGTTTGTGGGGTTTATGCAAATTTAAGGGTTAGTGATGTCGCTAACCCGTGATGAAGCTCATTGTAGTTTCCACGTTTGTTGTAGTTCTTAAAAGTTATTTCTGTAAAACTAAATCTCTCCCTTTGCTTTGAACTTTGAGTTTCGTAACTTTGCAGATGTTGTTTATGATCAATCAGCAACATTACACACTAACTACAGTTAGAAAAGTGAAGTCATAATCAACCGCCCCTTTAAGAAGTTTAATTTTTGCGTTTTTATCCGCATTAAGTGATATGGAATGAAAAATGTCTCATGGAAACAGTAAAATTCGATTGAATTATTCGACTCAAATGAAATGCGTTCGGTCTCATGGGATTTTATCTTGATGGATATACGGCTTATGCGATAAACGCTGATGGAAACGTTATTATGGCGCGATCCATTTTGTCTAGCAAAACTTTGTTCGCAAATGTTTGCTTGAATGTTGTGAGAAAATGAATGGAAACACCTTCAAATGTCTCAAATCAATTCGATATAAAACAGCATGTGACGTCATTACACAGGTTTTATTCGCTTTAAAGCCGTGGATGGAAACACACTTTCACCAGCTTTATTCACATGAGCTTTTCTACCGAACTTCAGATAATTCCATGACGAGTGGATGGAAACTGTTGTAGTGAGATTAAACACGTCTTCTCAATCCTCCTGAAGTTCTTCTGCTGGTTTTACTGGGAAGTTTAGGGTTTGTCAGGAAAGACTTCAAAAGCACCTTTTGTTGCACACGTAAACCAGATGAGTTAACGACGGGTTAAATAACGAGTTAACAACACCTCGCTCAACATGACGGACATCAGAGGAGAGAAACACACACTTCTGTAGTATAATGAGCAATTATAGTGACAATATATTGATCATCATTCACTTAATGATGTAATAAATCATACGCAACCACTCAAAAGTTTTTTAATGTTTGTGAAAGAGTCTCTTCTGCTCACCAACGCTGTGTTTATTTGATCAAAAATACAGTAATATTGTGAAATATTATTAATGTTAAAATCAGCTGTTTTCTATGTGAATATATAGTAAAGTGTAATTTATTCCTGTGATCAAAGTGAATTTATCATCATTACTCCAGTCTTCAGTGTCACATGATCCTTCAGAAATCACTATAATATGATGATCTGATGCTCAAGAAACATTTATGATTATTATCAGTGTTTAAAACAGTTCATATTTTTGTGGAAATCATCATACATTTTATTTTTCAGGATAATATGATGAATGGAAAGTTCAAAAGAACAGCATTTGTTTATCTTTTGTAACATTATAAGTGTCTTTCTTTACTGTCACCTTTGATTCATAAAATTAAGTATTTAAAAAAAATCTTACTCCTCACAAACTTTTCAATGGTATTGTAGCACTGTTTCCACAAATATTTTAACATCATAAATGTTTCTTGATCATCAGATCATCATATTATAGTGATTTCTGAAGGATCATGTGACACTGAAGACTGGAGTAATGATGATAAATTCAGCTTTGATCACAGGAATAAATTACACTTTACTATATATTCACATAGAAAACAGCTGATTTACATTACAATAATATTTCTACTGTATTTTTGATCAAATAAATGCAGCTTTGGTGAGCAGAATTTCAGTGTATCTCAGTATTTATGTATTTGCTCTGGAATGACAAGATAATGTTGGATAATATTAGTATATCTCTGTAATGTTGACAGTCAGTTTTCTGAGTCTGTCTTTCCTCACACTGCAAATATTCCTTTTACTCAGTAAACGAGTGTCTTTATGAGCTTCCAGATATGAGTGTCCCGCGGTGGTGTGTGTGAGTGTGTGTGTGTGTGTGTGTGTGTGTGGACTCAGCAGGAGATGCCCTGATGGGACAAGGCTGTTAAGTTTGATGGTCTTGTGTCTGCTCGACTCATTCCTCCTCATGGTGGGTGGCACAACACCGGCGTAAAACACTGAATATGTGGCCAGACACACACACACACACACACACACACACACACACACACACACACACACACACACACACACAACACACACACACACACACACACACACACACACACACACACACACACACACACACACACACACACACACACACCACACACACACACACACACACACACACACACACACACACATCCAGACGTTCACACCTTCCACCGGCTCTGAGCTGCTTTAACAGAGGAAGTCTTTCTTTTCATTCAATTAAATGCCGCTCAAAACCGGGAATTAAACATTTTAGGATTCTGAAAATGGGAAAACAATGTTAAATCTTCACAATTTTTGCTACTGTTTACTACAAAATGTTGGAAATTCAAATCCTCAGATTCATATTTGAAGGTCTCAGTCTTTATCTTTATTGTCAGGGAAATTTGATTTGGAATAGTGTTAAAAAACAAACATACGTGAGACATAAACAAAAATAAGAACAGCCGTTATATACACCCCTTTTTGTCTGTCTAAAAGTACTCAAGTTGAAATGGTCATTTTGAGCAATCGCTCAGGCTCTGTACAAATTTAGGGCATTAATTTCCGTGGGTGCAAAAGAAAATGTGTATCTATTAGTTTTTATTTTGGGCAGTCTGTATCTTGTCCATCAGAGGGTGGTCAGAGCGGCTGTGATAGTCTGAGCCTTACGTGTAACTTGTCTTTTATAGATGTCTGCCAAGGAAATCTGTTTAATTCCAATTATTTTGCTGGCTACCTTAACAATGTTAGATAATTTATTTTTGCTTTGCACCGTAAGATTCCCGTACCAAGCTATACAACAAAAAGTCAAAATGGATTTGATAAAAGATTTATAAAATAGAGTCATCAAAGTTTTGTCCACATTAAACGTATTCAGTCTGCGCAGAAAATGAAGCCTCTGAAGACCCTTCTTGTAGACAGCAGAAGTGTTAAGGTCAAAGCTCACATTTGTGTCAAGTTCCTAGGTATTTGTACCACTCCACTGTCTCAATAGCTGAGCCCTTGATTATTGATGAAGAGGTAGAGTGGAGAGTTTTTCTGAAGTCTAGGACCATGTTTTTGGTTTTAAGGACATTTAACTTTAACCCTTGTGTTATGTTCCGGGTCAATTTGACCCGTTTCGATTTTCTAGTTGTTGGAAATACTGGTTAACATTTGTTTTTTTTCTTGATATTTTGTGACTTTTTCTCATTTATCATGATGAACATGCATGCAAAGTTTCAACATGCTGATTGTTTTGACATACAAATACACAACAAACAAATGACTGTTACGTTCGTGATGTTCCCGGGTCAATTTGACCCTCATAGGCAGCCATTCAAAAGCAACTGTACAGACACAAAATAAAAACATTATTTTCTGTATGTCAGGGCACTTCAACTCCAGTTCTAACGTGCAAGTGTACTAAAAGTGCTCTAACCAAACACACTTGAAAAAGCTAAAATCACAGTGTTCAGAATTATTTGCAAATTATAGATGAAATTCTTTGTCTGACACAGATAGTAAAATAAGCTCTCATTTCTATATTCAAGATCTGAAATACCTAGCTTTGAACCAAAACTTTTATGTAGGATTTTCAAAGGCAGCTTCACAGATCCAAAACATTTATAAAAAACATTTATTATATGTATGTTTTTGTTATGTTTGGTTTCTCACTCCCTGTGAGTGAATAATGAGCTTTCTCACAGATTTGCTTAGTGTGGCACGAAACTTCGACATAGAAAGCAGGAAAAATAGCTTCCAAAGATTAACAGTAAAATAAGTAATTTCACAGGTTTTTGATTGTGATACTGATACAGATGAAGATGTTTCAGAGTTAGATGATGCTTCAGATTTAGAGGATGCTTCAGAGATTGAGGAAAAAGTTGTTGAAGATACAGAAAATAAATGAAACTAGGGAAACTATAGGGAACTAGGTCTTAGGAAACTAGGGGAAAGTTAACTTAGGAAAATTAAACATTTTCATTATAGATCTAAATTTAATTGTTCAGTTATGATGTTCAAAGCATAAAATGAAAAAAAAAATTTTTAAAAAAATTAAAATGTAAAATATATGCAAAAAAGTCAGTATACTGTTTATTTTCAAATTTTGTCAAAATAAAACTGTTTTAAAAAATGGTTAAAAAACATTTTCATGAATCATATTTTAAGATATAATTGTTTTGTAATGTTTGACAAATGTTGATATTAAAAGTTTACAGTTTATATCTAAATCTTTGTTGTTTTTCATAGTGTAATTTTTGAGGAATTGTATTGAATCCAATTAGGGTCAATTTGACCCGGACCAGACGGGGTGTGCACAGAATTCGAACAGTGCACAAGGGTTAAACCAATCAACAAAGTCGTTCAAAACAGGCCCATGGTCGACCTCTCCATCCTGGAGCAGACTGACTAATACTGTGTCGTCCGCAAACTTCAGAAGAACCCTATTATTGTAGTGATTCCTACAGTCGTTTGTATATAGGAGATACAATAGTGGGGACAGGACACACTCCTGGGGTGAGCTGTAGATGACAATCGCTTCTGAGAGAGTTAATGATGTTAGTTAATGTTAATTAATGTTTCTGCCCAGCTTGACACAGCAACACTGATTCAACCAATGGGAGGAGTTTGGGGGCGGGGCTATATCTTCCTTTGGCCAATGACAGAAAGGAGAGTTTTCAGAAAACATGTTTGCAATTCCATTCCATTTGGTGACAGAAGTGACACTCCATTTTGTATTATTACCGTTTTTTGTTATATTATTACACTTATGGACAGTGAGATTTTTAAAAAATACTTCATCAAGGATGCATTAAATTTATCAAAAGTGACAGTAAAGACATTTATAATATTACAAAAGATTCTATTTAAAAAGAAAAAAGAAAAAGATAAACCTTATATACATCAACGAATCCTGAAAAATAAAATATGACAGTTTCCACAAAGAGAAAAACTGTTTTCAAAATTGATAATAATACTTAAAATAACTTTTGTTTGGAATAATATAAGTTTTTCATTTTTTATTCTGAAGCAGCAGCACTGTTTTCAACACTGATAATAATCATAAATGTTTCTTGATCATCAGATCATCATATTATAGTGATTTCTGAAGGATCATGTGACACTGAAGACTGGGTAGGTATATGTATGATTACAATTCAGCTTTGATCACAGGAATAAATTAAACTTTACTATATATTCACATAGAAAACAGCTGACTTACATTCTAATAATATTTCACAATTTTTACTGTATTTTTGATCAAATAAACACAGCGTTTGTGAGCAGAAGAGACTCTTTCTTTCAAAAACATTACGACCCTGAACTTTTAAAAGGCATATTTGTTAGGACATTTTTAAATCATTCAAAGTTTGTACTCCTCCATGTTTTGAGGAGTATAATATTCTTCTTCATTTCCCTGTAAAAATGTTTCTCAGCTCTGAATGTTTCTAAAACTGTCGAGTTTCCATGTTTACATTCCTCCGCTCTCGCTTTGGCATGAAGCCGTTCTTCTGTCCCGATAACAGCTCGCTTTTTTAATTTTCTCCCGATCCCGTGGGATTATCACAATCAGAACGGCTTGAGAAATCCTCTGGGAGTGATAAAGCATAAACAGCGGCGCTTGTTTGACAGCGCTGGACGTTAGCGGGCTGTTCTGTGATCAGTCCTGCAGATGTGCTTAATAACCCAGGTCTTTGGGTCGTGAGCGTGTAGGAGTTCTGGAGTCTGTCAG